>JABFPN010001692.1:0-27046 GCA_022817305.1 Leptoteleia sp. ZL-2020 | reverse complement strand
GGCCAACGTTATCATCCCAGTACTGTCCCAGTACTGGCAGACAACAGAATCTGTACAGCTGCCAGTACAGGCAGTACGGCCGCCAGTACTGGGCCAGTGCTGGGCCGTATTGTAATTTCCACATGGGCAGTTTATTAACTTGTAGCCTTATTATTCGACCTTTATAAGGCCCTGATATGGCTTACCTCTTATGAGGCGTACTTTATCATGACCACATAGAACCCTAGCGTTACATACCGATAAATGCCTAATTAGAATATCTTATGAGGTAATGATAAGGTCCTGTTGTGGTATTCTGAAATAATGCTTGCCTCACAAAAAACTTATAATGCCCACATTTCTGATGTGGCACGCCCCATCAAATTTTTACTAGGGATTCTCTTCCGCCTGTCAATTGTATCTGATAATAATATCAACGCGTGCATTTTATCTTATTCAAATTACAACCCTTTGAAACAATTCAGTGACTCGCTTAGAGGAACAAACATTCGTGAAATATGATAAAATGTTATTGATTTGGATTAATAGAAGCTCATTATTCTCTCAAGTTACACAGCAGGATAAAATCGTTGTATACAGAATAGTTCTCTAAGGAAGAAAGTAATTTTTACACGTTTCCCATGCCAAAACTATGCATTTAATAAACGTTTGCGAGTGCTTTTCAATTAATCATTAAAGCGCGAGCTTGGGATAATAGCATTAAAACACCGGCCATAATAGATTCTTTTTGACTGAGAATAAGGTAAAACTTGCAAACAAAATGCCGGGCATGAATATGGACATAAATATTAGTCTCTTTGCCTAAAATTTGAGGGTAAATTGTTGGCGGCAACCAACTCAGAGAGGCTTCGAACGACGTCCACCGAGTTTCACTTAATAAAACACCTGCAAACAAAGCGACCTACAGCAACGGATATATTACTCCTTGTGGCGAAACTTCCCAACGACGCACAACTAATTTTACCCGGAATCATCTGTGCTTTGTACACAGTATCTGGTGTCTCGACAATTCCTAATTCATGTGTATAGTACATTCTATGCGATACCACATCAAAGAAAAATTTACTCCGCGCGGGAATACCGATTTCATCATGTACCAACAGTTCATTGTATTTCATTAAAATGAATTCAAAAGCGGCCATAATGAACTGGAAATGCCTTATGTGCATCAGCGTTCCCATCCTAATAAGCCTCAAATTCTCGTTGCTTATAAAATAGAAGGAATCAAACGTAAGGAATCTTTTTCTTAGTACAGCACAGTTGTTGCTTTGATAGATAAATATTCTTAATTTAATAGAAATCGACAAATTGATACTTTGATAAATACTTAGCATTCCTCGGTTGGAACTTGACAGACTCTAGAATTATGAAAGATACGTTTACTTAATTTTAAAAGTCAAGGTGCGTGACAATAGAAAAATTAAGCAATTATTAACCATTTAAATAAAAACAATCGCTTATCTCCTGTTCTTATTACCCAGTTTTATATCTGAAACACATGATATATGCCTGGATCTATCACTTGCGTTTTTTTATATTCATTTTGATAATATTAAATACTTTCATTCATAAACGCAGAGAAAAAAAATGACATTAAATCAATAACGTTCCTTTTTCATTCAAGATTTTAGATGTTATAAGTTTCAATCTATTAAATCAAACGCGAATGGTCATAGATTTTGAAAATGTTGCTTTTATGTCATTGCGTTGCTTTGATCTGTATCATTGAAATCTTCAATTATTTCTTAGTGAAAAATTACAGCAAAGGAACGTTTCTGAGCTGATTTATCCCAATTTGAACATATTTTAGGGAAAAAAGATTACTGAGATTATTTCACTTTATAAGATAAACTAAACAGATTATTAGCTGCAGTTATAAGAAAATCTATACCACATCGTCACGTTAATTGTCTTTTAAACCCGTACGATACATATGGGAAGGAAAATATTTTGACAATAAATTTGATTTTCGTCTGTCATTGGCGTCCTCGTGGCACGTTCTTGATTGAATGACATATTCCGCAGAGCAGGACACTGTCTTCTAATAGTCAAAGGCGTCATTAGTTAAGCAAATGCACATCTGAATTTGAATGATTGAGAGAACACCCTGAAAGACGGTTAATTGTAGTGGGGTTGACAAGAGATATAGTTTATTCGGCCAAGGGATTAGCGGGCTTTCTATGAGCTGCGCTAATATCCGTGTGTTATGAGAGTCAACTCACGATAAATATTCCACGTCAACGGAATCACAGAACAATGTCACGACAATTACGAAGGACTCATCGTTAGGCTACCAAGTTGCTGAGCATTGTTCGGAACAATGCATATCTAACAATAGCTCCAACATAACGTCAATCGCTTATATTTATTCGCAAAATCGATTTTCGAACGGACGGATTAAAAGTAAACGGAAAATTAAGTATCTGAATACTGACATTATTTGTCGTCGAGAGTTATTTGAGATTTTTCTTCGTACCAATCCAGGAAGAGTACACCCCTGGTGCAAGGAACATAAAATTTATACAATGGAAATTGTGCATTCTAAAAGACTAATGAAAATATAACAGGAATTCTATAAATGGTACAAGAGATTTCATATAATTTTGCTTATAAATCATTTCGATGTGTATTATATGAAATCATATACCCGGCATTCAATAAGAAAAAATAATAATAATACCTTAATATTCAATATTAGTCGATTATTAATTATGAAAAGTAGAAATTATTTCCTGTAATCTATAACTCTATTGTTGACTTTAATAAATTTAATAACAATCGCATTCTCTAAAGAACTTTTAATTACTTAAAATCAGAATTGTTTGAGCACAATACAAAGGCGAACAAAATTTTTTTTGGAGAGGAGGTGAACATTGGAAAAAATAATGATATCATATAGGGTATCAATTTATAGGGAACTTGGTCGGAAGCAACAGTGTTACATGCACGTATGCATTACTGACAATTTTTGGGTCCTTGTTAAAGTTTGCAGGATCATCTAGTGCGTACATATATATAGCAATTTCTAACTGAGAATAAAAAATCCAAAGCTGCTTAGTGCCTAATTAATGGAGTGTAAAAGGTAAAGTTCTGCGTAGAAATGGTTTGAATATCGATTATTGGTACTCATAAATAATTAAACATCCGTAAATTATTGAAAATGCTACGTTTATCCCGTAGCGCAGCACGGATATTCCATTAACAATTGTAATATAAATAAGCAGGTTAATCATTAAAATCGTAGGACCTAAAGTAAATTTAAAAAAGCCCTATATGTTTGATATGAAAGAAAAAATTGCTTCCGAGAGAACTAAATCACTGAAAATACTCCAATTGGCCATTGCTTTTCTTTCATTTAACTCGAAGACATTTTTTTTACTTTTGCCAACTAATTGCATTTCTTAAATCGAAGTATAAACATTTATGACAATATTGATTAACTGCCTGCTTTGCGTTTGCTGAATTTACTTTTTTCGGACGCGTGCGTCTGCATGCAAGTCATCGTTATGAAATACGTCATGAAAATGTAAGAAGGAAATTGTAACAGTAGTTGTTCGCCGCACGACACTTAATGTCCTACAAATTTGCATTCCTGGCATTGTTCAGATTGTCAACCCACTGATGGGTCAAAATGAAGTTCTCGACTTTGGACATAGAACAATTCTGTTGATTCGAACAGTTTGCTGCACGAATTCATAATTTCGACATTACATATATATATATATATATATATATATATATATATCTTCGTCGCATCCAGAACCTAGTTATTATTTATTTCGCGAAATTTATGTTCCAATTTAATGACTAATATGTTTTAAGTAATAACAAATGCGCATTATAATTTGCAATTATTCGCATATCTCATACAAACGACGGAAATTATATTTATCGATCAGTAAAGTTTATACGGCTTTATAAACGTGCATTTTAAATATATGGCGTGTATATATATTTTGCGAATATATACATCGTGTATATAATAACACAGACAGTTTTATGTTGCTACGGTATTTTATAACTCTATGTGAAGCGCGTGCATCGAGCTTGTACCTAATTACTAAATTTAAGAGGCCTCGAGGATAAAAAAGGCGATGAGAAACGAGAAAAAACATTGCTCTAATTATTTAACGCAAACATCATAAATATGCATGTAATCAAAGGGAATTCAATGTGTATACGAAAATATGGTTCGTATACTTCGTGTTAGAATAATTAAATGGTATCGTTATAACCGATCTTAAGTGTCAATCAATAACATGTTATCAAAAATGAACAAATAAACCTTCTTTTTTTTGTTTGTACGTTTGGAAATATTGGGAAATATCTATATCAGATATTACTTTTTATATTACTTTCTAATATATTGTTATAATTTTCTAACCTTGGCAATTTCCTGGAAGGATATCTTTATATTTTTCCCCCCTTAAAATAACAGGAAAATTTTTTCATATTAAAATTGTATCATAGTGATTGTTCATAATTTTCGTATTAAAAACTAATTATTTTTAACGATAAAAATATCAAAATATTTAGCTAATTGCTTTTTAATGTACGTTTATGAATTAAGTCTAATTTTACAAGCGTGTATAATCAACAAAAAGTTTCCTTTTCACTTTATCGCGAAATTTCATCGGTATAAAATAAAAAGGCTATATTAACAAGTTATTTAAATGTAAATTTTTATGCAACGCGTTTCACAAAGCACTGTATTAATCGTACGTGTCAATTACATTCATAAAATCTACATTATATATTCAATAAAGAAGTGTCTCAGATCGCGCTCTAAAAGCCATTTGTCTGTTTCACAATCCACCCCGGGAGTACATGCAGCCGGCAATAACAAACTTAATTTGAATATTATGAAGTAGATTTTTATGACAGTCTCAAATATGTTTGCACGCATCGAACTAAATGAGTTGTTTTTGCTTTCCCAATAAACTCTGCTCTTATCAAAATGCTGAAGTCACGATCACGTATCGAAGCAAATTGATCTCTTCGATTAAGCAATTGTAACTATACATTACCAACCGTATGTACAAGTATAGAAGTTTTTTTCGGCAATATGTAATCGCACTCGTGTCATTAAATAGTCAAACATTCGCCTAATTTTGAAATAATATTTTTATACAATACCTCGTTATCTTCAATTAATTAAACGTATTAGATCATAAATTAAGTCCCAAAATTAGAAGTTCAATAAGAGTGATGACGATGTCAGTAATAAACACAAAAACATAGGAATACGAATTCGTACTTGAAATAATTAATTATTAATTACGTCATTCTAAAATAATATATTATTTAATTTAAGTGGCAATTAAGTTAAATTTCGTAGAATTTTCATTATTTTTTTCAAACTATATGAATATTTTAAAAGTAATTACTTATATTAAACTTAAATTTACTTAACATATTGAATTTAGTAAAAAGTTCAGTAATAATACTTTTAATAATTGTTGCAATTACAATTTTAAAATCATTTTCACTTTTGGTAGGTTTTAATTATTTATATCTGTAATTTATATTCTACATTCAAATTGTTACTATTACATCTTATAAGTAAAACATGTTACGAGGTGTTAGCCATTTAATATTATAAGAGGATAAACATACTCAATTCATAATAATCGCTATTTTGCTGGTCGCTGCCAGACTCGTGTATTGTAATATCATATTCCAATATTAAAAGCAAGCAATTTTGAGTAAAAAAGATATTTAATAGTGTACTTTGTTTGCGTAATATTTAATAAAGCGACAGGAACTCAATTACTTCAAAAAATATTCAACGGCTACAACAGTTAATTAGTGCCTTGAGGAAAATAGATTACTAAATGAAAAAACATATTTGTACCATTTGTACAACATTAATGGACGTATTAGCAACAATTGCTACATTTATAATCACATGTGTTTTTCAGATTAAACGTTATCAAACAATTAAATCAACAAACCTGTCATAATCATTCAAATGCCATACGATTAATATTAATCTAGAGTTATTATAACAGTTACTACGACAAAAAATAACAATTTTACAACATTATAAATTCCATTTCCTATGTTTTAAAAAAAGTTCTAGATCTGTTTACAATTCCTATAATAATTATAAAATTAAATTTATGTTAAAAAATTATTTGTGAAAAATTGGAAAAATAAAAAAAATTTTACTTTGCTTTACTTTACATTAATTGTTTAATAAGATGATAAAAAATTTCCCCTGAAATGAACATATGCTACCTTGATTTCAACAGATTTTGCATTATTATTTAGATGAGAGAAAGTATGATTGACACTTGAATTTATACAAACAATTTGCCTTGTACGGCAAATTTAAACATTGATAAGATGGAAAGAAATTGTTATTTCAATTGTTCAGCTGTAAAATTAGCATAATACTAACGTGTTGTGGAGAATATTTTTCACGTGGCTGTGATGGAATTCATTTTCGTTGGGCCTCTTCAAATTGTTGTGGCTATTGACAACCTCGACGAAAGGCATAGTGCGCTGTTCACGTGCTACCGCAAATACGAACTAAACACCAAAGCAAAAGTAGTGCGTGCAACGAACTGAAATTACAACTTACAACAAATCGACCGCAAAGACTATACGTTCGTATTTATCGTGTCGCGAATATCTGCGAATGTTTGTTCATCTTCGCGGGACATTTATAAGATAAAAGAAGAGCGTGGGGGAAAAGAGACGCGCGGCAATTGGTCAATGTTCGAAGGCATTTAACGGCAGTCGACTCCAATCAGTACTTGGATTAAGAGCACTCCAGAGACGTACAGGGGCAACACAATGATAACCCATTACTTAGTCTTGGTCTTAGTCGTCCGACTTCAAGTATCAAATCCGAAAAGAATCGAATGACAAACATGAATAACTGTTTACGTCAGAATTTATTATGATAGAAGCGCCGCACAGACTGCAAAACCAGATAAAAGGGTTTTTAAATCATTTTTATTAACAGACTTTTACGCTAAATGCAATTTAGACCAAGTCTTTTCAGAGAGAGATTATGATTTTTATTGACCTTACTTACGCTTATAAAAAGTTTTAGCAACAACCGCATTTCTGAATATTAATTTCATATTAGAATAGAATAAAGGATAGATAGCAAGCACATATTGTTCATTGCACGAATTCGCGTGTTAAAGTGTATAATTTTGCCAATCATAATAATTAACTTTATGCATTCATTTTAATCTTTATCTTCTTATTTTACACTAAATAATTATTTGAGCCGATTCGAGTTAATGTTAATTTAAAATGAAATTATAATTTATATAATTTTCCGACATATTACGGGGAGAAAAATAGCCATTAAACCAATAAAACATTTGTTATTGGTTCAACATTTTGTTTGTTGTAACTTTCAATCTAATTTCAATCCAATTAACCACGAAGGATAATAGATTTTGTTACCTATCATCAAATCAATCTCTTACCAACCATGAAATGGAAAAAATGTATCAAAGAAAAGAAATTCAAGCTGCTCTGACTCGTTTAAATTGTAATATTACAATCGGTTATTACTTTAACATTTTGACATCTATATCATTAAAATCGTCAATTAACATCACACATTCTTGATACTATAGTCAATGTCATTAAATTAAAATTCACTGATGTTGTTTTAATAACATAGATGCTATATAAAGATTGTTATTGCTAGTGTAGTTTTTTCACATGGTGACGCAATTAAAGTATCATGAAATAAAGCATGTAACGAAAGAATGTAAGAAAACTGATTATTAGTAGACATCGATAAAATGAGTATTTGAGAATTATTTGCAACTGCACATATGTATCAAAATAATTTATCAGCATTTTCAAACTGCATGATAAACGATGATCATGATATATGAAAGTTAGCTAAAGTTTATCATTTATTTTGTATCCACTTTTGCTTCATCTCCTTCCACTTGATATATGACACAATGATTAACCCAGACACTACAGGATAGAACAATGTACACAAAACTTATATTAGTAATAGTCTTATTTCCATAATACTGTCCTAATACAATTTACTTTTACGCAATAACGAGTTGGTCTTGACCAAGGATAAATTGCACGATATTGAAAAAAGTTCATAATTATTATGATAATGTTATACAAATAATTATGCTGCAGAGAAACGTTCCGCAGTACTGGACCAATACAGGTACAAAGTTGAAGCCAGTGCTACCTGTGCTAGCATTTTGAATTGAAATATGTGTTTCTTGTATACACTGTATATACTAAGAAAATTTACAGACTTAGCACAATGAAAATTGAATAGTTGCAACATGATTTATCACAAGATTGTATGTACAAAAACATAGTTGTAGGTAATGAAAACCCATAAAAAAATTAATAGGTGCCACATATGCAGCATATATGTCACCTTATTATAAATCTTTTGTAATGATAAGATTATGATTTGTATTTCCACTGAACATTCCTTGCCAGCAATTGGAATGTTTTACAAATCAACGATTGTGCAAACAAGTTGTTACAAAATATATTTGCTTTGGGCGAAATATAGACGTTGCAAAACATGGAATATATGTACTTCTCAGATGTTATTAAAATAACGCAATTCTGATAATTGGATCAAACAATTAATGATCCTTCTTATTTATTACTTTCCAACTAAGTATTCGTGAGAAAAGTGCGAAATATTGTTTAATATCCCAAAGAACAATTATTAATTTGATGGATTTATAAAGTATCTGCTGAAATTACGAACTGTTAAGTGGGAGTTATTAATAAACGGGAACTAGATAGAGATACCTTTATCATATACAATACTCAACTCTTTTATGGAACATTATCATTTAAAAGTCATTCGAGTTTATAATAAAACAATGCTCGCGAATCTAATCTTTATAGCCATTCTACCTACTAAAATAAATCAATCGTTGAAATACTAACAACATAACGCTAAATTGTTTTAATTAAAGTGACAAAATTATTAATTGAGATATAAGTACTGTAGCACTACCCGAATGTTATAAAATGATTTACTAGTTTTTATTAAGAAATATACTTCTTTTAGCATGTATTGCAAAAAAAAAGAAATATCTTTAATTATTGTTTTTTATATAGATTTAATGATATATTGGAAAACTAAATATTTCTACTATAAATAATAGTAATATTTAAAAATTGTTTCGTATTTTTAAATTTGTCAAGTATATAATTAATAGTTATTAACATCTTGGCAATTTTTATTAGATCTAATTAATATACTTTTTTATATATTTATTTATTTTTGTACATCTATATTTATATTTATTTAATAATAAAATTTAATCGAGAAATTAAGTATAGTATTTAATATATAGACAAAAATAATTTATTTATAGAACTAAAATCTTTTTATATTCTTCGTTAACTAAATCATTAGCTAATTAATTAGTATTAACTAATTATTTAGTTATTACTATTGCTATTATTAATTGTGTTGCAACAACATTATAAGCAGATAAAGCATATATTTGTCACTATATGAAACTAATAAATTAGATTATTATGCATGCTCAAATACAAGTAGATAAACAAAGGACCCTTATGCAACGTTAAAAATTTCCATAACTGTGGAAATATTTCAATATGAAGCATAAGCTGATGAAATATAACTATACATCGGAAGGAAGTTTCATTATATTAAGATTAAATTATAAAATTACAACATAAAATTAGTTTCATGTCAAAAATCTGCACTTAAAATATGAACAGTAAGAAATAATGGAACTAAAGATTGTTAAAAGTTAATTTTCGTGATAACCTTAATAACCTTTGTTTATAGGTATTTAAATTTTGGATAAAATAACCAATGTCTAGTTAAATTAATCAAAATTCTAGTTATCACGAAAACTAATCGGATTTTTTGTTACACTCAAACATTAGACTGCTTGTAAGTTTCATAATTATTTTATAAATGATTCATATAAGAATGTGATCTAAAGTATAGTAATTTTTGTACTACTTTTCTTTCTGTGTGAAATTGATATTGATGATCAATTGTCCATATTAGCATTGGTTTTGATAAAGATATACAGTATGATGTCTTTACCTTTTTTCGGCATGACTGTCTGCCTGTGTGTCTGCTTGATGCCTATTTATCAGTCATTCTGTCTCTGCATTTCGCAGAAAGATATCTAACTCGTATACACGATTAAAGCCGATTTTATTTTATTGATTATATGTTATTAATTATCTGCCGTATTAAATAAGTATAAGCTGAAATTTTTTAAGTTTACTTTTCCATCATTTATTTTCCACGCTGTAAAGAATTTCTGCACTCTTTTGTTTCTTAAAATTAAATCGAGTTACATTTAAATTACAAGTATATGTGCATTAAAATTCAAGTACAAACATAAAAAATAAAAAATTTTCGAGAATTTATATTGAAAGAAAAGTTTTTTCAAATCAAAATATTTATGTTTATTGACAATCTTGAACACGGTGTTTACGTTTTTTCAACTCAAAAATATCTCTGCATCTACAGTGACGATAAGACTACTGATTCAGTCATGATATTTATTATTTAAAATATTTAATAAATCAATAATTATTATATTTTATGTATCCTTACATTAATTTTGTTACTGTTACTTAAATTATAAAACTCTGTAAATATTTTTTCTTTATTTTTTATGACACTTAACTGCTTGATAAAGACGGTTGAACTTCAATATTCAATGAGTACCCAATCCGGAGCAATTACTCTTGTTATTACATGAATAATACATAACAATCTATTTTATTTCATTAAATATTTTTGGATATCATTTTCTACAGATAGATACTTTTATTGCACTTTCTTCTAATTGCGATAAGCATAAGAAGTTGATTACAGGAGCGTTATGAGCGCATCATAACACAGCATGGATTTGTTTTCGTGTGATAATTTGTCAGAGGTCAGAGATAAGGATAAGATCCCCCGTGGAACCTACCACTTAGGGATTCAGTCGATTGACGTTCATGATCCCGTTATTTCGTAATGTCATTTACTTTGTCTTATCTTAATGCTTGTTGTAAATGGCACAGTCAGAGAATTCAAGCGACATAAATATTATGAATACAACGCAATTTCCAAAACGCTTCCAAGCACTGCTTTATGAAACGATTCAAACTTCACGCACGAGTGCTTATTGTTCAATTATACTATTCAATATGTTATTGATATTTAATAAAGAATAATAAAATTATTAATTAAAGCGCAATAATAGTTCAATGTGAATATAATAATTATTCACTTTACTTTTTTATTCGTCAAAAATAAGAAATATGAAAAAAATGTATTTTGGGGATAAGCGGAGAAAAAGAGATCTAATAACATGTCCTAACATGTTGGTAAAGTGGTCATATACTAGAAAAAACTGGAAAATTATACCAAGAAAAATAAATAAAATTATTAAATTCGTGAGATATTATATATGTCATTTTGACTGAACTTTTTAATAAAAATAACAGTATTTGCACTTTTGTCTCAATATATTACGCAGAAGGAAATGAAGCATGAAATATGATTGTATATATTACCTTACCAAGGACAATTTCGGTTATATTCTAAAAATTGCAAATTAAATTACTACTATTTAAATTTTGATTTACGAGGTACTACTTTGAATTTAAATTAGAACCAATTCTTTAAGTATACAAAAACAAGCGCGAAACTTTTTTCAGGATAAACTTATAACTCCTATATTATAATAATTTGTCTAGTTTTAGTAGCCTTCTATCCATTTAAACACTCAAGGTAATGTCTAATATAATGAAAAAACTCTGTCCCAAGCAAATTAGCATATTATATATTAAACAATATTATTATAAATATGTTATTTGATTCTAAGAAATTCACATTAAAGTTTAACCTATTGTTACCTAACTGTTCAAAACAAAATATAATATTTTCAATTGGTAGATATTATAAAAAATAAAAAAATTGTATTTCTGTAATTAAATGTAACTGTTAATATTATCAAATCATAGATTAAATATTTAAAAAGATCAATTGAAATTATCTTTTTAAATAAAGAATATTACCATGGTACTTATATCAGTGGGCATATTATGTCCATATTGGATTCGATAAGGAATTATAAGTCTTTAGGGAATATACAATATTTCTTCATCTTACGTGTTCTAATTGTGAAACACAGTGACACACCCACTAACTGCATTAAGAAATTAACTACAAATTTACTAATATACTAGATTTATATCGCATCTATTTAGAGTAAACAAATTTTTTAAATAAAACACTTATTTTTGATATATTAAAGTAATTTAGATTAAATTTATCATTTCTTTGAATGAAATCATTATGAAATTTTCTTTATATTTAATTTCATTGTTTTTATAATCTTAAAGACAGTAATTTGGTGTTAATTAATATTATAAATATCAATAAATTACACTTTGTGTAATTTGTTTGAACAAATATAATTAGAAAGAATATTACCTTAAAAGAAGGAAAATTTCATCATAACATAATAACGCAATTTTTTTCACTATTTCACGTGCTATAAAATTTCTTTTAATTAAATTAACATAAAAATATTATATATCTTCTTCATAAACATTAAATTTCAAAAATTACAAATAATTTTTTATATAATATTAATAGTTTGTAGTTAGCCAAAAGAAAACTTCTTTTAAATTATACTATATTCTTTCATTATTGTTGTATGTCAAGTTAATATAAAAATAATACAATTCTATAAACATTCCCATCATTTTATTAGAATCAATTTATTGACTTATTATAAAATAAAAACTAATAATATTATGTACCTATAAAGTACGCCTAATGTTTACAATTTTAAATAAATATGAAATGAGCTAACAAAATTAAATCAAATATCGTATTTTCCCCTTTGAAAATAAGATTCGAATTATTTAATAAAGAAGTGAAATAATGTTATGAGTAAGATAAATTTAAAAAATTGATCCTTACTTTTCACTTGTCATATTTTGTTTTGCGCCAACATACTTTCGGTTTAATATTTCCATTGTGATAAAATACTATTTTAATGCACTATTTGACTTATATATAATAATTTCAAACTAATAACGTTGCCACTTCTTTAATAGTTACAAATCAGGAATCTTCAGAGAATGTCTATCCGCTTGTTACTTCGGAGGCTAGGTCAAAACTGACACTTTAAAAGTTTTACTTTATTGATATATGTACCTATAATGTACCTTCGGTGTTAGATGTAATCGGCTCGTAAAAATATTTTGCAAACAAAACTATCTATTCTGTTCTTTTCTCTTTTTTTTCAAAATAATATTAACTACATACTTGTAAATTGCATTATCAGATATCATGAAACAATTACAAGCCACTTAAATATAAATGTAATGAGGAATCCATGTTTAAAAACCAAGGTTCAACGTAAAGTTGCAGTTGTTTTCGGAAAAAAACATTATTGAAAATGCGCGCGCAACTAATCGATCCTGCAGATCGACGTTGCTTATGATTTTTTTATAACAACCCTACAAGCGAATAATATTAATTAATATTAAATAATATCTTAAGAATATATTATACAATATTTTAAGAATATTAATTTTTATCGGTATGTCAAACTTTTTAGAAAAGAAAATTTCCTTCGGTATTAAATCATCCACTCATTTAATAAAGGATGCATTTATATGAACAGAATTATCTGTCCTTTATTAACTCAGCGACTGGTTTGATCTTGAAAACGCCATTATTATAACCTTACACTTTCTTTTCTATATATACCGTACAAGTCATTTCTACTCGCTTATGCCCATCATACGAGTAAAATAAAACTGACTGTTATGTTATGTTGTTTCACTCTGCCAGAGTAAGAGAGAGTAAGCAAGTAAGAAAAGTGTTCGAACACCAAGCTTGCGTTCGTTACTAGAGAGTTTGCGGTTCCATAGTGAAATTTCTATGTGATCGCGAACTTGTGGAGAGGATAGAAAATCGGTTTTATTCTAAAATTTGAATAAAAATAAACATGATATACAAAGAAAATTATTTAATAATTAATACAATGAATAAAAGTCATGCATATAGAATTTTTAATTTATATTGATTGTACAATATCTTTTCTTTTCTTAATGGGGTGAAACAAATTTTAGTATAATTATACAAACAATTTGTGTAGTTAAAATTTCAGTTTAAATATACTAAAGTTTTTGGTTCAAATTCAATTTAGTTAAATTGGTAGCGCGTGAAAAGATTACAGTGCTGCCTAGTGACGCCAGGTTGTAAGCTGAACAACTAAGCGTCTTACTGGGTCGATAAAAAAATGTGTAAATAGGACGCTTGAAATTGTCAAATAATATTGTATTAAAATGTCATCAGTGGCACATTATAAGCGTCCTGAAGTTACAATTGATAGTTAAATTGTCATATATTGAAAGTATAATATCAAAACATTACATTAAGTTCTTGACAATAACATTCCACGCTTACGAACGTTTTGTTTATAGTTAGGGGTATTAAGGTTAGAGTATAAATATAAATTAAAATCACAACATTCATTTAAATATTTCAAAAGTTTTGAAATATATATGTATATATATAAACATGTTGACATAAAATAACTGGAAATTTCTAACTTTAAATACTTGTGAGGATTATTATTCTATTTTATATATAAAGTTAAGCGTTTAAAGAAATTATTAAATAATGGCAACGCTTGATGACAAAATTCTTGGTGAGAAACTGCAATATTACTGCAGTTCAAGTGAAGAAGATGAAGGTGGTGATTTTGAAGAATCAGGAAAAGAACATGAAAGTAAAACTATAAAAGAGTCAGTTGAATATGAAACAACAGATTTTACTGAATGGAATGGAACATCCAGCAATACTGGTCCAAAAGGTGTCATTCGGGTAATAAAATTAAAAAAAAAGAAAATTATAACATTTTATAAATGATAATTATGTATAATATTTAAAGAACGCAGATTAAATTTTTATATAATAATTTTTTTAATTAAAAAGGATTGGCAGCGTTATAAGCAATTGGAAGTGGAAAAAAAAGCTGAAAGAGAAAAGGAAAAAGTAGCATTAATGAAGAAGTTAAGTTTAACATGTCGCAGTACATTAGATGATGAACGGGATAAATTGCAATCATCTGATCCAGACATTGCTGAACTTTTAGATAGTGAATTCTTACTTGAATATCAAAAACAGAGAATGCAAGAAATGCTTGCCAAAGCTGAAAAATTGCGTTTTGGAACTGTCATTAATTTGGAAGATGCTGATAAGTTTTTGTCTGCAATTGATGAGGAAGACAAATCTGTTACTGTAATTATTCATATTTACCAAGATGAAGTAGCTGGGTGTCAAGCAATGAATGGCTGTTTAATTACTCTAGCTGAAGAGTTTCCATTCGTAAAGTTTTGCAAAATAAGAGGTATAAAATATATTTTTCTATTATATATGTGTATGAGCATGTGTGTATACATATATATACATAGGTATAGAGAGATAGAATAAGATAATGAATACATCAATTATTCTAATTGATAATGAAACTAAAATAAATCAAATTTGTATTGCAGCATCAGCAGCAGGTTTAAGCAAACATTTTAAAAAAGAAGGAGTTCCAGCTTTGTTGGTATATAAAAACAAACAACTCATTGGTAATTTTGTAGGCCTAAGTGAAAACTTAGGGGATGATTTCTACGCATCAGATGTGCAAAACTTTTTAACTGAACACGGCCTGCTTGTTGATAAAAAATGTGTTCCAAAAATTATTTCTCATAGTCAAAATGACGTCTCTGACAGTGATTGAAATAAAAAACTTAATATTATAAGACTGCAATATGCAATTATATCTTAAGAAATATACCACATTTTAAAACTTAGTTTGAAATTGAATTAGAATAAAAATTAAAAAATATAGCTTACCTTTAGTATGTAATTTTTTATTGATTGTTTTCTTTTTTGTGTCTTTATAGAGTTTGAATCAAAATAAATTTGAAAAAATAATTTAGCAGATGTTTTATAAATACTTATAATCATTTATTATACATTTTATGACTTAGTGTTCATAAATAAATTTTTACATAAGTGCTCAATGTTTTATTTTCTTAATATCCGATATATTTATAATTAATATTAGCTTATATTATAATTCTTTCAACATTTTTTTGTACTTGTCTGTTGCAACACATAACTGGTTATATTCTTTAACAATAGTATCAAATTCGCTGCCTTTGAAAGCATCATATTGTTTCTTCAATTCTTTCTTCTCCTGAATTTCTTTATCAATTATATTTATTCTATCATCCAACATGGAATTTAGTATTTGAAATGCTTCTAATGTCATAGGAGTTTCCTTGTACATTTTACATATATGTGCCACTTTCTGGATTTTTATTTGTATCTCTGCTATCTTAGCTTGTAGTTTTAAATTTATTGCCTTTTTCTGTTGTACACACTGCATTTCATTTTTGAGATCTCTCCACAACTGTAACTGCTCATAACAATCTACTATTGATTTCTGATAATTTTCCATCAATTCTATGATTCTTCCTTTCAAGGAATATTGTTCAAAACCACATTTCTTCAGAAATCTGTCACGAACATTTTCAGCATGTTTTAATCCTTCATTCAAATCAAAACCTTCTTCTGAATATCTTCAATAATAAAATAGATACGTTAATAATTTTGTAAGATATATTATTTTATAAATTATAACCTTTTTTGTCTATAAAATATTATACTTCTTATATTACACTTAGTTTGTTATTAAATTAGAAAGAATTTATGATATTGAAAAAGAAACGTTTTCAAAAAACATGTCAACAAACTTTGTTTTTTTTTTTTTGGTATATACATCCACTCTTATGTCCTTTGGATGTAAATAAACAATATTATTGTTTGTATTTCATTAATTTGACCTTCCAAATATCAGCAAACATTATTTTTATCTCTCCAATTTTAAAAACGTTTCATTTTTCACTTCTATAAAGAATTTAAATAATGTATTTTCAAATAAAACGTAACGTGAAAACAAAATTGTTGAATGAATTGAACTTTACATAAAAACGTAAAATTAATTTAATTTTAATTTTTTATAACAATAATTAAAATAATAGTACCACACTTACATGTTCAGGAACTGTTGTATTTTTTCTTTTAACTTTGTTTCTACACAAGTTTTTATTCTTATTTTTTCCATCTGACTTAATTCAGCATCAGGGATATTTAATATTCCAAGTATTTGCATATTATAATCCTCAGCATTAGGTGTGAGTTTTAAATACTTATCAGTTTCCCATTTTTCAATTATAGTATTTAGTTTCTTTGCAGTATCAATTGTTAATTTTTTATCATTATTTTTAGCCATATCTTTTAAACATTCTAAAATTAATTTATTTTCAATCAATTCATAAGAACTTTCTTCTGTTCTCTTGAAACTCACATATGCTTTTTCAGTTAAAGCATTATCAATTTTTACTTTTTCTGTTTGCCAATCTACAACTGAACTTGAAAATGATATGTCTTTCAGAGAGTGTAAACTTTGAGACCTTGAAATTAGTGTTGAACTAGATGGTAATATATCTGTAAATATTACAATTAAATAAATAATGTTGTATAAAAATTTAGTTAATTATTTATTTATTTCAGTTTATTTATTAAAAACACAATTAAATTAAGTATTGAATATGTATACCTCCTTTAGATATGCTAAAAGCATATAATTCTGAAAATTTTATTAAAAATTCAGGAATATGCATATAAACATATAATATGTCTATAATTAAAAGTTATATATGTTTTAATATATTGAAAAATTAACTTTTATAACTTAAAAAATACTGTTTTTATTTCTTTAATATTTTATTAGCAAAATTAAATTCTATTAATTCTTATATTTTGTGTGTGTTATAACTGAAAAATGAATCACTATATACATTGTCGCAGGATACTTTATATCAAGATATTGTGTTAATAATTAAAAAAATTATTGACTTGCATTTTACGTATTTAATTAGTATTTATTACTATATACTTAAATATATGCCATATATACCGGTAAATGTAGCACTAAGATTTCCAACACTTGATCCAATTTTTCTTTTTTTTGTATTCAATAAACTATGCATGATACCCAATTAATAATATGAAAACTCTTATATATGATTTATTGCTTAAAGTTTCTGTATTATTTCTCTTCTAAACTTTCTTTAAGAGTGTAAGTATATATATAGCAATCAATTGTTTACAAAATATTTCAAAAAACTGTTATTAAATCCCAATGTGTCAAGCTCGTTCTGCTTTTATTCGGTAGCTGGCGCTTGTGACATATTTCTAGGGTCATTATACCTGAATATAGTAATATTAAAGTCGCCACCGTCGATATTCTCTGTGAAAACAGGCCGAGATAGATATATTTATTTGGATCACCTTTCTCTGTTCCACACATTTGAACATGCGCAGTAGTGATGCAATCGTTGACCAGTCTGAAGCAAACGATATGACAAAGACACGTAATCCAAATAAATTTTTGTATTCCGAAATGATTTTCAGAAAATATTATTGGTGTATTATTCTCTTTCAAGTTATCATTAAATGAAGAAGAAAAGAGAGAAATTCTAATAAAATGTTTAGAGTTTTCTTAATTTAATTTTCCTTAGTCTTATCGACATTACAGTTTTCTACATGCAGGTTCTCATTGTTTACGAATATCTTTGTGTTAAATGTCACTTCTTGTAAACGCATATATTCTTCCATTAATTGTGCAGGGTACTCTTTTCGTCAAATCGAAAAATATATTATAATATTGTAATAAATGAAAAAACACTAATTCCGTGGATGTAGTACTTTTACATCCTCTTGAGTTTTAAAATGATTCCAAAACTACGGAAAAGTACAAAACGCCGATAATGTCCGTGTTATCCAGTAATAAATTTTTTATAAGACTATTCTTTTACTTTGAATAATCGTAATTTAAATCAGTGGTTGGTAATAATGCGACACGCAGCAAGCAATGATTCTAGACGCCGCCGCTGAATCAACACTCATATCTGCTCATATCCCTCATATCTCATTTCTGGTAAATATAGTTGGCGAAAGACGCTTATCATTTTCTATTGTATGATTTGTTTTGACGAGAACGTACCGTTGTACAGTATTCTTACGTCATCTTGGCGCGGTATTTTGTATTACATTAAACCTACGAACTTTTCAAGTTTTACGTTGTACGTTTAAGTAAGGACAATCGGGAGATACGGTTTTTATGACGTTTAGGATTGTTTGTTGTGTGCATTGATATTATTTCGAAATGGCGATAACTGTGCCGTCGCGATTCGCCGTCTTAAGTGTAGACGAGGATGATTTTAAACCCACAAAGATGAAAAAACCATCGACAGGTGGAAAAATGAATGACAAGAAAAAAACAATGGAGAAACCAAAACAACAGCCGAAGAAGGATGAGAAAAAGAAACAAAATAAGGTAAACTCCTTCAATTATGTGCGAATTTTTTCTTCGTAACTGTCCTTTCATCCTTTCATCTAATAATCCTTCGTTAGATGTCCGCATACGCATCTGCGCGAAATTTAAATTTCGGGAACTGTTACTTTATGGTTTTATTGCTGAGAAGCTAGTATTACTGATTATTTGTTTTGTTCATTTCTTGCAGAAACAAAAGAAGAAAAACAGTAACAATAATGAAGACCAACAGTGGGAACAATGGAAACAAAAGGATTCTGTGGTAAGTACTTATTGTTATTATGGATGTATGATAACGATCAGTAAATGCTGAATTAATTGCGCAGTTAAATATCAATTATATTACTATTATTAAAATTTTATTGTTTTAATAGATGTAACTAATCTATTTTGTTCAATTTGGTCAAGTTACAAATTTGTTTAAGTTAAGATAAATGGTAGTTGTCAGTGATAAAATAAGAAAAATACATTCTTATTACTTGATGTTAAGAGGAAATATCATATGTAATATTATCTGATAGAAAAAGATTACTTTTAAGACAAAATAAAAACAGTAATGAATGTTATAATATTTATTTATATAGTAATAACCTGATAATATTGGATATACTTTTTTTCTTCTGTTTTTATATATATATATATACATTGTAAAATCATAACAGATGTAAACAATAATATCAAAGGCAGTAAAATAATTTAATTGATATACTGATATTTTGATTATTTCAGGTTGTAGAAGAAACTTATAAACAAGAATTGCGGGATGCCATTGTACTTTCTAAACTCAGTTATGAAGCGCAGTTGGAGAATGATGCAAAAGTTCAAAAAGAACAAGAACAAAGCAAAAAATCAAACAATAAAAAGTCCAAAAAATCCACTATGTCTTTGGAGGAATTTAATAATATGAATGCAAATAATGTTAGTCAGAATTCTATAATAAAATCTAATAGTCAGGACAATACATATAGAGGTATTATCGCTATTTAATTTTTTATATTTATTTGAAAGATATGTTATTATCAAAGTAAGGTTTTATATCTTTTAACATGTAAGTGCACATCAATTTTGATTTTTTTTTATCATTAAACCATGTATAAAATTAAATTATAAATTTTATTACAAAATCATAATAATGATTATTACATTTTAGAATCCAATGCAGAATTCTTTGAAAGAGTAGATAAAGAAGTAACCCAAGAAATCAAAAAAGGCAAAGAAAAGGAGACATTAAAAGCAAGACTGAATCAGTTAGATGATAATATAACATCAGCTCAACTTAAAGCTAAAGTTGAGAAGAAAGATGAAATTATAAAGCAATTGAAGGAAGAAAATGAATCTTTAAAAAAAGAAATAAGTGAAGTGAAGAATAGAAATAAAAAGTTGTGCTCTATTTTATCTCAGGGAGAAAGTTAGTATTTTAAAGAAGTTTTATATCCTGATTGGAGATTGTTGTAGTATTCGAAAAATTATAAATTCAAGTAATTAATCTCAACCCAATGTTCAAAACATTAACTTCTTATGCATATCTGGGCAATTACTACAACAATTTATTATGTTGTATAAAAATATCCACAAGTTTTTATTTTCATTTTATCTTACACATTTTTATTCAATCAATATACCTATATTAATAAATTATCATTTTAGTGAAAGATAAAGCTGTTGCGCTTGCTGAAGTTACAAAATTGAAGGAAATAAGGGATGAGTTAACTTCCACAGTAGACGCATTACGTATTGAATTAGAGCAAGAAAGGTCCAAAATTCGAACTTCCAATGTCGACTTAAAGTCGACTAAACAGAGTGTAATTACTTTTAATATTTAAATTATTATTTTTAGAATATATTTTTTTAAGTACATACACTGACAAAAAAGCATATATAATATTAGTGTTTCTTATTTTGGTTCAGGTAAAAACAAAACTATTCTTTTAAAACAGAATAGTTTATTTAAAAACTGAGTTAAACACAGAAATATTATATGTGTCATTCTTTTCAGTGTATGTATCACTAAAATTGTTTAAAATGTACATATAACCTTGATATAACAAGGTATAGTAGAATATAGAATAACAAATTCTGATTTGTTTATTATTGTAACGACTTCTAATGTTCATAATTCCAATATAAATAAAAACATTTTTTTTTATTTTCTAGAACAAAAAGCGCCCATCCAGTGATAATGCCTGAATGATTCTTCGCATATGTGAAATATAATGTGATCTTTATCATTTATTAAGTGAATTGAAATATAATTTAGCTATGCTACTTTAATTTTTTTTTTAACTTCAACGAATATTATAATTACATTTTAACAAATTATAATTTGGAATAAAATTACATTAATTGTAATTTTTTCAATAATTTTAATGAAAAAAAACAAATTTGCTTCAAGATATATTGTTTTGGTTTAAAAAAGGCCTGGATTTTTTTCATTTTAATTAGTAATTATAAATCAATCAAGAAGACTGATTCTGTAGTGAATCTAATATCAAGTGTGAGTGTAATTTTTACTCAAAGTTTTTATTTGACTGAGTGTAAATGTATTATATTACTTCAAATATTTTGTAATAAACATATTCTATGCAAATTTTGATGTGATTCATTACTCTTCGATTCTCACTTCATAATTTTTTCCTTTAGCTTTTTGGCAAAGCACGCGAACGCGCTTTCATTTCCACTATGCGTCCGCGTTCGACATTTACTCGACGTTAAGCTTCATCCGGATTAAACACGCGCGTTCGCATTTTTATGGACCTTTTTTGACCATTTTTTTTTATCTCGAGTTAGTCCATATAAAATTTCTTTTTACGCAATGCATTCGTTGCGCCTCGCATTACAGTTTTCGGCATTACTCGATCCGCTTTATCACGCTTATCTAAAAGCGATTTACAAATGGTTCATTCGAATTTTCTTTCACATGGTTTGTTTTAGCCATCGCAGTCACAGCTCTGACCCTTTCGCTCTAATTAAGTTCCGTTAGCGGGCTCGATTATTACAGGTTATTTTGGTAAATATTGCAAAAAAGCTTGCGAAGCGATGATAAAGATGTGTGCAGAAGAGTAGCTATTGAGAAGCGTATTCAATCGCTGTCTTGACCAATAAAAGAGGTATTAACGCTAAGTGGACGCCTCAGCTACTCTGTTATATGCTTGTTTGACATAAGAACAAGGGATCGGCAGGAATCAGAAGTGTGCTTAGTGAGTGATTTGATCGCAACGAGGGTTGTACTAAGTGGACTCCAAATTAATGCAATACGTAATTGACAGATTCAACTTGTTTTTTCTTCATAATATTTATTCTTATTTTACCAATATAATTTGAATACTTAGTTGTTATAGTTGAAATATAATTAATAATAATTTTGTTAATACATTTCCCTTAGTAAGGTGAAAATTTCTAAAAGTTATAATAAATAATGTTACAGGATTGAGTAAAGAAAATTAACGAAGATTCAGAATCTTTATTATCTTTATGTATATACAAAATTGTGCCCATAGTTAATTTTGTATCAATAAAAAATACTGAATTAAAAGATAGGATCATATAATTTGATAGTTTGTAATATAAGCAGTTTTGTACATAAATGGTTTTATTTCAATAATTTTGTCAATTCTAAAGCTGCAATACAGTTAATTTGTATATTATAATTCAGGTATTAAATGAAACATAATATTTTTGTTACAGGCCTGGAATATGCTACTGGTGGCGCATAACAATGGGAGAAATAAATTGTTCCTGTCCGTCGTAAAAGGTAAGTGTACCTGTTAATAAACTTAAAGTGTATCAACATGTCATAAATCGCTTGTGTGATAATTACTTGCATAAAGTTATTTATGCAAACTGGAAGTGCTTTGATACATATTGAAGTGCCATAAGAATTGGTTTTGCTTAATTTAAGTATTTATTAAGTATACATTGTCTTTAAGTGTCTTGTTAATTATTAATGAAATAAAATAATTAACAATTACATCTTAAAGTTTTTTTATAATACATATTGGACGTGCATATTAATTAGACATCTCCTGGAATGCGAAATGACAAATCTGAATTTAAGATAGAGAGTTTGTTGCGAAAGTGTTTCAATTTTTTAAATGGGAACGCTTTTAAACGCGAAAAGTGTGAAATGTCGCCACAGAATTAAACGATTCGTAAAGTAAAAAGCAAACGGAAAATTAATCCAAGCATTAGGCAGGAAAATTAAGGACGGTGTGAACAACGGTCGTGTCGCTCGTTATTACGATGTTATTCATTGTTGTATTCATAGCATCATTAATTTTGTCGCGCGCGTAGTTACTGACACGAGAGTACGCGGATCATCTGCAACCGCGTGAGAGCTGCAAAACATTTGTTGCTTATTGAATAATCATTCTTACTACTTTGTTATTAACAATTTTATTGTATTGAAAATGAAAAGATTAAATTTCAATTAAGTGTATATTAAGCAACTAAATTCATTAAATTACAAGTTTCATATTTGGCAATTTTATATTAAATACGTTTTTTTTTCACACCAACGGTTAGACTCGCTGAACTTTAATATATACTATTTATTTATAACATATACATATATATAAAGTTAGTCGACATATGTTAAATTAGTAAAATATAATAGCACCTTTTACTAACTTAAGTTAGTAATTTTTCCATTTGTCAGTTATATGACTAGTATACTGATTGTATATAATAATGTTAGTAATATTTATTACATCCTTTTTCTCATTGTAATCAGTTTATATTAAGGACAGCTAACTAGACCCTGATGTGATAAAGTATTCTTTATCATATCATACATCTATGTGTGGCCCTGATCTAATCCCGAAATAGGTAATCAAATTTATTATGCATCTGAAAGATGCAGTATAATAACAGAATAACAGTAAAATAAAGAAGCCACATATATCATTTTATAAAATAAAATCAATCACTATGAAATATTATACCGCTTTAATTAGAATACTAAAGTATCTAATATTTTTATCTATTTTTCGTAATTTGATGAAACCTCAAATCGCGATATTGGTTTACGTAAAAAAATCCTCCCCCCTCCCCCCTCGAAGTATATATAAATTTGAATCTTATTGAACATTAATATTCATCTGATATGCATATGTGACATAACGATACGAGTGACGATTAAAGCTTTAGGAGTATCGATTCCTCTGGCGTCACCGTTGACAGACACAGAGATCGTCAAAGAGCATAATAATTACTGCGCCCGCAGAGAAGAGGCTCAACCCTTTGTTCTATAGTCACTTTGCAAAAGGGGTTGCAGGACGCGGAGAGAGATAAAGAGAAGGAGGGCGCGAGAGAAGTTGCGTGGGAGTGCGAGGGAGACGGATGAACGGCAGAGCCCGAGAGCATCCGTTTCAGCCGCGCCATTATGTAATTGATCTGGGCTTTCCGTGCGCGATCATCGCGTAATGTGCTCGTCGTCGCTCGTACTCGCACTTGTCACCGTGCGATTTCAGAAAATGTCTTCTACCTCTGATGTTTGCGCTCGCCGTATCATTGCATAACTTACCCAACCTTTTTATTGACGATTCTCATACGATGCATCTTCCACGGATACTTTTACGCTTTATTGCCCGAATTATCATCATCATTTCAAACGTGTCGTCAAATTGCATAATACTTTTTTTTTATTTTGAGTATTAGTGAGGATCATTGTGGTACGCGTAGCACCCAAAGTACTAGAAACATTTAAAATCTTTCTTCAGAGATTCTACGAATGGATCTAAACATCGTTAAAACGTTTTTACAACTTCTAATGGTTTTCAAGATTTTTTTTAAATATATCGTTTCTATACACTTGTAATGTCTTTACAATGGTTTTAATAAATTTCTGTGACGACACCAATTTTATTCATTTCTAATACATAAAAATGTCATCACTGATTTAATGGATAATTGAGAAAGATTTAGCTTATGTAAATAGTTCTTTCTGTGACAGTAACTTAATTTTTCCGTTACTGTTACTCAATTTTCTTCTGTCTACAATGGTGACTAAATTTGTCATGCCTTTGCATTAAAAACTAGAAATCTGCTTTTCCAATTTGGAAAGTTTATTCATCCAGTAAATTAAGGTTATTGACTATAATGTCAAGGAAGGGAGAAATTATGGAGTGCAGAGTGGTACAAGCGTTTTCATTTAATATGCACGGCTATAAACATATATTTTCTGAAGCATTTCTAAAAGGACGAAAGAGGCGTAATAGTACTCTTGCCGGGGTCTTGCCTTAGATCTTCAAGTCCTCATTCTCAAATTCAAAGGTTAAGAAATTGCCTCCCTTTAAAAGTGTCCCTCAATTAAAAACGGGAATGGACATTCAATCTTTTGCACATTATATTCAAAGGAGCAATGAAATATTCATGTAAACCGTACTGAATACAGAATGTTTATTTATCAATTCGCGTTGATGTTGGATGTCAGAAATTTTCTCAATATTCCAATATTTCCAATATTAATTAGGTTGCAGTCTATTTAGAGTCACTGTAAAGACAGTTAATAATGTTATTAGTTACATATTTTTAAATTTCTTATTATAAGTATTATTTTTCGAACAAAGACTATATGCTTATGAAATTCTTATTTGATTATCATAATATTATGTCATCAATATCATAATATTGATTATCATAATATATGATTATCATAATATGCATAATCATTGTGATTAGATTGCATTAAATTTCCCTTAAATTTGAAAGTTTTATAATAAAATATATTTAATTAAGTGGACCTTTAATTAATTAAATTGAATTATAGTTATAAAAATTGAAAATATGATTACATCACGCGTTATTATTATTCATTTCTTTTCGAGCACTAAGATTCCACGAAGACAATCAAACTGGAGTTATCCCTCTTCGTTTCATTCCGAGAGATATTTAATTAAAGTCGTTCGACTTCGACTAACTTCGGTAACTTCTTGGATATCTTACAAAGGCATTTCATAGCCATGGTCCGTGCTCACTTGAAAGTAAGTTATGTCGTTGATTTTCGTCAGTACAAATAATTCACCACCGCGGATTGATGCTTTCAGATTCACAATTATTGACTGTGTGGTTCGCAATGTTTTATTTTAATAATAAATGTTCTTGTTGATAATTACTACACTCATACACTGAATTGTTTGTTTTCGTCAAATATACGCTGAAAATGCAGTCCGTGAATTCCCAAAGCTTTATCTAGTAATTACACGTTAAAAATAAATTTAACGTATAATATTTACAATAGGGAAGTATTTCTACGCATTTATTTACCGCAAATTACATTAAAAAATTTGTTTAATTTCACATCAATAAACTAATACAGTATTCATTTGAAGTTGAAACATATTAGCGTGTGAATTTACACATTGAACTGTGTTGTTACAAAACGGCACGTAAAATTCTGGTAGTAATCGTTGGCACCTGTTTTACAGCAATTAATACCGGAATTTTACTGCATCTTTATTTCATTATATACTTAGACTACACTCACAAAACTGTCTATTTAAGAGTAATAGAATCTTCTTATATTAAATAGGGATTCCATTCAATATATGGACAAAACTAAATTCTATTTATAATAAGAATACATTATTCTTACAAAGCATATA
>JABFPN010001691.1:0-27057 GCA_022817305.1 Leptoteleia sp. ZL-2020 | reverse complement strand
GGATTCATGCATCGATGCATGCATCGCTCTTCTTATTTGTACATACTTGCCAACCTAAATTGTAATTTTCTAACCAAGATGCATGCATCGATGCATGAATCCAGCTTGTCCCGTAAGCAACCAATGAATTGAAATGTAGATGCAGAATATTGTGGGTCAATTTTGGCGTATTCGGAAAAGATTTTCAGAAAATATTATTGATTGTTTCATTTCTCTCTTTCAAGTGATCATTAAATGAAAAAGAAAAGAGACAAATTCTCACAAAATATTATAATGTCATTTTCCGAATACGCCATTTGGTATGTGATTAAAAGTGTCAATTAATCTCTTACGTTGGCAATACTGATATCTTCTCCTTTATGATTGGTTATTTCCAGAATTCGTATTCGATAATTATTCTGTTGTGGCTGTGTGGCTTTGAACCGTTTTATCGAAATGTTTATATTATAGATCTACGAAATTAATAATGAATTAAATTAATAACCTTATGTAATAATGTCAGTTAATATAACTGTATCTGGGAATTTGATGGGTCTTCCACCTCGTAGAACTATTTTATCTGACGTACAACAACTCAAAAAGACTGAGCAAAATCACCGAAAGAGGTTACGTTTGGAGCAGGTACGGTTCAAAACAATTATTTCTTTTTTTTTTTAAACTGTCTGAATCATTTCCGTATGCTATCATTATTTTTTTTTAATTGATATTAACTTCAAATTTGTTTATATTTTTTCTAGCGACTTTTTTATGATAAATTAATTTCAATGACTATAAATATGAATTATAAAGAAAAGCAATTATGTTTGATTTAAAAAAAGCATTAAATATAAGATTTATGTTTGATTTCTTTAGTATATTTAAATGTTATATGTACATTTATCATGTTATATTATAAATTTCACTTTATATATGTTATTAATTAATTTGATAATCTAAGTATTATTATATTGATTTAATAGTTTTTATTTGAACCAATTTATTTATATTTGTTACTTTTATTTATTATTGAAAAATTAGGTTCGTCAGCAATCCAAAGAAAGATCAAGTAAAATTTTGGGACGGGCAAAATTAATAGAACGACAGGAATTAGAAAAATTGCAAAATGATAAAGATTCTGATTTACGTTTGTTGCATAATCAAAGGCTTCAAATTATGCAACAAAAGTATAGAGATGACATGGAAAACATTGGCCAAGCACATATCGATGCTGCAAGACAACCAAATGCTGATGAGGTCTTAGAAGAATGTCAAAAGAGAAACAGAGCCATTGCTAAAAAAAGGGGTAGAGAGGCTACGAGGTGTCTTAAGGAAACGACTAAGGTATATTAAAAAGTGAATAAAATAATAAATTAGAACGAAATTAAAAACCAAGAAATTTTAATGTTGCAAATTTGTTTTATAAAAGACACTAATAATTAAATTTTACATTAATAATGATTTTTTAGAAAGAAGAGGAAGAACGAAATGCAACTAAAAATAGATTACGAAATATTCGTGAATCTGAAAATACAAGAGCTTCCATTATATCGCAATTACCCAGAATGTTTAGTAATAGTGATAATACATCATCTGTATCGGATTATGATGAAAATGTGAGTTGTTTACTTAAAAATGTTTCTTAAGTTACATATTTCATAAGTAATCAGTGCAAAAAATACACAGAAAATGTGTATTATATCATGATGGTCCATAATTATCAAAAAATTTTCTAATAATTAAATAGAAACTAACATTATTTATTTCTTAGGTTGTTATACCAGGAAAAAAGAATGTAATGCTTGTAACCGCAATGGTACACCAAGCTGATGATAGTAATCCAAATCAATCCAATAGGCAAGTTAAACGGTCGAAAAATGTCACAAATGAAGTTGCTAATAATTCTAATATTCCACGTTCGGTCTTAACATGCGAGTCAGATGATCAAGAACCTCGCAGAACAGTTCCTGTCATTAATTTACCTGCATCAAAAGCGGACAAGATAGCTTGGTAAATAATCTTTTTTAAAATGAATTTTTCATTTAATTCTATATTAGATCAGTATTATATCATTATTTTTACAATATCAATAAGAAAATCTTGATAGAAAACATGAGTGACTTTTATTGTGTATATTTCTATTATTTCACTGTTTGCTATTGTAAGCACACGCAAAATAGATTTTTTATAACATATAATTTGTTTTAGTTACAATCCTGATGATTATAGACAGCCAACTTCTGAAGAGAGTATAAGTATATGTAGTTCTAATAGTCAAGATTCCTTGCAATCAACAGTTAATCAAGAACCATTGTCCAGTAGGAAAACTCAAAAGTTACACACAACTCCGGCAACGCATAGAGTTAATATGTATAATTTAAGTTCTCGTAAACACGATAAATATACAGTGCCATCTGGAGTTGTAGAAAAAATAAACACGTATGATCAGGTACATGAAGTATAGACTTATGAAGTATAGTCTACAACGTGAAAAGATAAAGCTAATGAATTGAATTTTATATATAATAATTTAAATTTAACCCTTTCCTTACGGCAATCCGGACCACTTTTTTTTCTTTCAATGCCACTTTGTGATTGTCTTGTATGTACACTTTTTTAAGAGTTAAATAACTTTTTCATCCTGTTACATGAAATACAAGAAAATTAGTATATTATATGAATATTAAGGTTTTTACATATTGCAAAATTTTATTATTAGTATAAGTAAAAATACAATTATTACTGAATAAACCGTTTTCACTTAATATTATTTAAAATAGCCTAACGCTGAAGATGAAGCAAAGGAAATTACAAGATCGGAGAGTTATTTTTCTCAGCTAAGTAAAATTCGGAAAGCAGCTGCTGAAAATCGAGGGAAAGATGCTCTTCTACGGGAAAAAGTTCGACGCGATTATGATCAGCTCATGCAAAGTTTAGATCATTACTGCAGTGAAGAACGTAAACTGAAAGCGAGTCAAGTACAAAATTCACCTGTAAGGATTTCTTACATAAATCATAACTTTATATTTATAATACGAATTGCAAGTACTATATAAACTCACAAAATACAAACAGTCCATTGAATATTTTTAACTACATAGCTTGTAAATGTCTTTTACATCAACCATGAATATCTTATATATATTTTTATACAAGTTTCCATGTAAATAAGAATTTTATATTTCCATGAACAATACCAACTTACGATGTAATATTATACAATCTATGGGAATTAGTAACCAAAATAAACAATAATTTTTTAATACTTTATTATATATTAAACTAAAACTTATTTTTATTACTAGATGCACAATTTGCATATGCATCCAAGTCGAAAAAAAGACTGCTTAAGGAAACGTCAAAATAAAATGGAACGTAAGATTGAATCTACAATGCGCACCAAACGACCAACAATGAATACAGAAAAACCTCCGGTAACAAACAGTGAACGTATAATCACTGCAGAGATTAACACTGGAACGAAGCTTACAGAGGAAATTTCATCCTCTTCGGGACAATCTATAGTAAATACGAATGCAGCTTCAACTTCTGCGAATCAATCATTACATTATGAACAAATTCTGGGTATGCTTTTGAAGCTTGAACAAACAAAATATGAATTGTGGCTTGAATATGGAACAAGTTTGCCCAAAAGTATATCCACTGCAGTTCAAAGGCCATTGTGGCAGCAACAGTTAACCACTTTGTTGAAAGATACCACTTCAATGCAGCAAAAACAAAAGAAACAGGAAACTCAAGAGCAGCTGAAAGAAACAGCCCATGTGTCTCCAGAAATCAAAGTTATTAATGTTTCATTAGAGAATGAAGTAAAGAAAAAGAAGAAAAAAAAAGATAAAAGTAAGGTTTCACCACAGTTAACAGAGACAGCTGTGCAAACATCGGTGACAATCCAAGATGATGATGCTCAAGATAAGAGTGTACAGGTACGAATCATTGACTATTCATTTAAATAAATTAAATATAAATTAATAAATTAAGTAATTAAGTGTTAAACTCATAATTGTATATAAATATTAAAGGTTAATACCGAGGTGCGATCTATTCTATAAATAAAAAGATATTGTATATAATTACTTGTCCGAGGTGCGATCTGACCGATTTGCGATCTATTTTCGGGATTCTGAGGTGCAATCCAACAATAAAAAAGGAAACAGTTACTATTTTATTTACATTGACAATCTACGAATCAATAGGTTGAAAAGAATAATTATGTCCTAAACATTTTATCATTGTTAACACATCAATATTCTAATTTTTGTATTGATAAAAATTTTGTTTAATTCTTCTTCCGTCCGGAAGGGGGGATGACGGAAACTGGCTAAAAACAGGATAGGTCGTGGGTGCGGGTTTGCTAACTAAACCAGCAAACGGGAGAGTGGTTAGTTGTTAGCTTGCCCACACCCAAATTTTGATTTCAGTTCTTTGTGTAAAAGTAAATAAATATACCTGGATCGCACCTTGGTATTTTGATAATTAGCTAAGAATAGAACAAAATACATTGGATTGCACCTCGGATGTTTCAAAATGAATATTTTAAGATGGATCGCACGTCGGTATCGACCATATTAAATGATATTTTGTTAATCATTAATATTATATTAACTTATTGATAATAAGGTGGAAATGTCGAAAGAACAAGAACAAATTCTGTGTGATGCAGCACGTAATGAAAGACGACGCGTTCTTGAACCAACTATTAAAGTTATTGCTCAAACTGAAAACGTAGACAGTGGAAGCAGCGTTTCTACCGTAACAGATACAGTAATTGACATGGATGAACGACAAGTGAAGGTTACACCCAAAAGAACCAATAAACGGCGAAAATTAAGCGTCGTTACAAGAAAATCGTTGTCAAGTAGAAGTTTAAGAAAGACGCCTTCAACTGTTGCTCGAAAATCCTTGAGGGATAGTTCCAAAGCAACATTTAAAGAAACTGCAGACAAAGCTACGTCTTTCCGAATGGAAGATGATATTGAGAATAAGACAAGCATAGAGAGTTCTTGCAATAGGTTTGTCATACTTACTATTATGATTTGTTACATATATTATAATTATTAACATATCTGAAAAAATCAGATTTTTTTTCAAACATTGTTGAACAATTTTACAAAATTTTATCAAGTTCTGTCATAATTTTGAACGTTCAGTGTAACTCCTTAAATAAAAATTTCAGCACGGAGATTTCACAGGTTTATTCAGCCACGAATGTGACTCCTATAGAGGGCACACCTTACACGATTAGAACTCATCAAACTAAACGCATTCTTAAGATACGTCAAACTTCAGATTCTTCGACATCATACGCGAGTCCTCCAATAGTCAGGCCGGGAGCTTATTTACCTACGGCGAATACTAGCACTCCAGTCCTCGAAATTCTTGACTCTTCTAAATCAGGTACTGAAAAAATTCGTAAATCAAATGTCAGTCCAGTTTCTTCGCCGGAAACGCCCTCTCCACGAACCATGAAATTGGCTTCTAATATTCCGCGACGTACAAGTGTTAGTAAATCTCTTTTCAAACGAAATGAAAAATATGAAAGGATGCAGACTGATCAAAATTCTGAAGATTGGCAGAATAAGAATATAGGGACGGTTTCTCAGCCACAAGAATGTCTCTGCACAAATCCGTCTTGTCAGCTGTATCACAGTCGTCCGATGTTTACTAATGCTAATGATGTTTATTCGCATGAGATTAATAAAAAACTCGAAGAGCTTCAAAAGAAGACTAAAGGAAAAATTGCGTCTATAGCAGAATTACTTGAAAGACTTCGCAATTTAGGTATGTCACTATTTATTTCTCTATTGATAAGCTTCTAAGAATTATATAACACATACTTGAGGATATACAAAAATACTAGAATTTTTTAATGAAAGTAACCGAAACTTGTAAATATGTAACGAAATCGTTAAAATGTTGAAGTGATAACTAATTTGAATTCTCAAATTTTTATCAAGTTTACTTACAACGAAGATAAAAACAAAACAAGAATTATAAAAATATATTTTAAAATATTTTTTTTTTTAGATTCTGTAATTTTAACCGACATGCCATCTGCAGACTCATCTTTTGCGAATCTCCAAATTGCTCAAAATTTAATTAAGGAAATAGAAATGTTCCATGAGGTTTTAAAGAAGAATTTGAAAGAATCTCAAAAGTTGGTAAACATTGAAGCAGGGCTCTCATCAGTAAGTCCTGTGGCATCGACTCCACGGGACACAAATAATGAGCAAGGTGATGATCATGCCTTTGATATGCCTGTATTTAATAAGCCTAAAATTATCAGTGACAAACGTATTCTAATCGAGCAGAACGAATCGACGCCGTTAAACGATAAAGATGAATCGTTGGGTCAGTTGGTGACCGAGATATTGGCACCGTTACTAACCGAAAAGCAAAATGAAAATGGAGATAAGCCGGTAGCAATGGATTCTGACGAATCCTTAGGGAAAAAATTCGATAAATTAAGTTGTTTGCAAAATATTCATTTAAAGGGTAGTCAGGTAATTTACTTTTGTTGTGAATTTATTTTTATGAAAATGTTACTTTTACTTTTGTAAAACATACAAATTCAACATTTAATATTTTGTTTCAGGATGTGCCAAGCACTTCTGCATCAAATGGAAAGGAAATTTATGGGTAAGATAAAATTTCTTTTAATTAAATAAAGATTATTTTCCTTATATATTTTTTAATATTAAAATATTTTTATGTTAATTTTACTTTAAACTGTCATGACTTTTTTTAAGATAAGAGATAATTGTGTAATACTAAATTTCGTACTATTTATTGTTTTCATTTCTTTTTGAAATTATTTTTAAAAATATCAAAATAAAATGAAATAAAAAATACTTCTCATTATAGGCGAGAACTGTTACCACCTAACAATGAGCTATCAATCATTAAGGAATTTGATACTACAGATACCACTGGACGTGTTCCATCCAATCCACCCTTCACCTTTAAAACTCCATTCTCGTTAGATACTAAAAAAATTCCTACTCCACGTACTTCAACTCCTACCAAATCGCAAGCCGAAAACAAGTCAACTTACGTAGCAACAAGAATTCAAAAATTGCCTGAAAACTCAGACTCCTCTAGTCCTAATCAGCCAGAAGAATCATCTTCCAATCCCACGTATTCTGACAACAAGAAGAGTTCCAGCGATCTTTCCGGATTTTCTGGAATATCAAAAATTGACAGCCAGACAAGCGTTGAGAAGCAGTTGTTTGAAAAAGTACCTTGGGCTGGGGCCACTGTGAAAAAAACTCGTCAGTCGGCAGCTTTAGATTCGTCTTCAACGTCAGATGCGGTTCCACTGAATATTGCACCGCGCTCTCTAGTTTCGAATAAAAAGCTCGCCGAACATAGCGGCCATCATGAATTCTCGGGTCTAACTGACGTTTCCTCGATTTCATTAAGGAACGCGAATAAAAGTACCGAACAATCTGTTTTACAAAGGGCAAGAACTTCAACTCCAAATATACGATCAAGTGCTACTACGGACTGCTCTGACATGACTACCAGTCCTTCTATAGAGTTAACATAAATAGCGCTGTGAATGATCGAAGTTTTATTAAATTATGTGAATGAACTTGAATTTAAATGAAATTTGGATGTTGGTTGGAATGATTCTGTTAGCTAAAGTACTCGCAATAGTGGAATAATGATTAAAACTTTTAATTGGTAATTTATAATTTATGAATCACTGTCTTTCTAATATGTGGTTTTCCTTAAGGAGCATTCTTGATATATCATGTTTAAAATAGATTGCCCTGTGATCTATCAGATATTTGAATGAAATACTAATGTAATCTGAGTAAATCAGAGTTGATGAAATTAAATGATAGGTAAAAGTAGAAACTAAGTGAAGATCGTCTGTACTGAGATTAATGGCAATAATTTTTTTTGTACAATTTCAGTGCCTCTGCAAAGCTTCGAATTATATATACGCGAACATTTATCAGTGTATTGTAATGTAATTTTTTTACGTAATGCAGCGGCTTATTTAAACGAAAAATCTACAACGTTTCAACGTGTAGTGTCAATTAATTAAATTTCTGATTTTTTCAAAACTAATGTATTTGTTACACAAGTTTTTCTTTTTACTTTATTCTTCTTTAATTTTAACTGAAGTAAGAAAAAAAATGAACAAAAATTGTTGATAATATTGATGGTAAATTTTCAGCAATGTAGGTAATCTTAAGGGAAGAATTCTATTTTAATGTTCCACTTAGGAAGATTCCACGCATTCGCCCCGATGAAAAAAAATATAATTGTTCAGGGAAGAAGTATATATATATATTTTTTTACCATGAAGAGATTAGATTTTTTTTATTGCTGGTGTAATTAAATATAAGATTTTATAAGTTGATTTTAACTTTATTTTATAGTGCGAGGTAATTTATGAAAATAATATTGGTGTAAGATTTTTTGGTATATGGTTTTTATAAATAAATGTTATGAAAATAAAACCAGAATTGAAGGTTTTTTATTTTTAACCTGTCCAATTACCATATTTAAATATATACATATATGTACATAAATTAATTGTTACACTTAATAATTATACTACAATCACTTTCGTCCTGTTCGAGACCAGAAACGCTCTCACTTTCGCTGGGATGCAATTGTGCAAAAAACCTGCCTTAAACTGTATACAATTAAGCAAGTTTAAATTTCCCGCCATCGGTATTCAGTTACTATTGGTTAAACAGCGAACCGGATATAGCGTTTCAATAACGAAACAAACGGAAAAGTGACATTAAATCTTTCAGTATAGTTTAATAGTTTACAATTCGTAAAGTGACATTAGAATATATTGTGAGAATTTGTCTCTTTTCTTCTTCATTTAATGAGAACTTGAAAGAGAAATGAAATATGTATAAATAATATTTTCTGAAAATCATTTTCGAGAACGCCAAGTATTACAATAATATGTCACTTACACAATTTGTAGTTGATTCGACACTCTTGTTATTTATTGTAAATTAAACAAGGATAAAATATAAAATAAAGTACAAAGTTTGTTATTTTTATCTTTCCCGTGAGAAAAATAGAGACAGAATAAGTGACACGTCGTAAGAAAAGGAAAGCTGCATCAAACTGCAATATTCTATTCTGTATGCATGTGTCAGTGAGAAAAATACATATGACTGTACATACAATAGTTTCTTCAAGTTTTTTTTTGTAAATGTCACTGTAATAATTGCAATAAGTAAAATTTAACAATATACATACCGTCAAAATAGTTAGCATCAAAATGACAAGTCTTCGGGAAAAACAGCTAAGTATGTAAAATGATTAACATATTGCATCTAGGTTAAGATTTTATGTCATTTATTTATAATTTTCTGTAATATTATTTTTTTTAATTAACTAACATACCCTTTGATAAATAAAATTAGGTATTTTTCGATATTTCAGAATGCTTGCTTTATTGTGTTGTCATTATTACTTCTGTCTTACGTTCAAGAATATTTATTTATTTTTAAAATTTATGTTAAATATTTATTAATTAATTGATTTCAGATGCTTTAAAACAAATGCTGAATCTGAATGAAGCAGAACCAAAACCTGACACAGCAATGCCAGTATGGAAAGTTTTGATTTATGATAGAGTTGGCCAAGATATTATTTCTCCCTTGATTTCTATTAAAGAATTAAGAGAACTTGGAATTACACTCTACATGTAAGGAATATCATTACATGCGTTTAATCCATCAGATTTATATTATTCGAGTTATATACACATTAAATTATTTAACATAATTTGTGTTGTTGTACATGACATTAATTATAGATGTGTATATTTGCACACCACCCTGTGGCCTGTCTCTTTTTACATTATTTGCTCATAAACGATAAATAATAAATATTTTTAATTATTTTATTATTATTTAAATAAATTCATAATAAAAACTATTTTATTTGTAGAATAAAAATAATTTTAATAAAGTAATTACATTTTAAATCTATTTTAAAATTATTATAACATGTTTTGTTTCAATTATTGAAATTATTCAAATATAATTTTTTTATTGATTATACAATTTAAATTTGTTGGAAAAATTGATAATATTTCAAATAAATATGTATATCTTATAATATATGCTGCGTACTAAATGTTACACATGTGCGAATATACATACCCATTAATAATATAAAGTTTTAAATGCAAAACAATTTTTAATTATTATTAATGTCAAGTAACTATTTATTTAATATATTACAATTTATGCATTTCAACTGCTTGACCCATTAATAACATTATTGGTGATGAATTTATAAGTTAGAGTAACATGATGTTTTTGCATTAATTGTACATTTTAGGCAATTACACTCTGATAGAGATCCAATACCCGAAGTGCCAGCAATTTATTTCTGTGCACCTACTGATGAAAATTTAGGTCGTATTGGACAAGATTTACAAAATGGTATATATGATATATATCATTTAAATTTTATTTCACCAATATCCAGACACAAAATGGAGGATTTAGCTGCTAGCGCTTTATCTGCAGGGGCTGTTGCTAATATTCACAAAGTTTGTAACAATGTTTTCATTATCGTTTAAAATAATCATTCAAGTAAACAAAATAAAAGATTTCTTTTTGCATTTAACATATATAATTATATATATTTAAGAAATTTTTATTTATTTAATTCAAATGTTAATCAAATGAAATATTCTACATCATTTACAATGCATAATTAGTTATTTGTGTAATTAATAAAAAAAAATTTTTTCAGGTATTCGATCAGTATCTCAATTTTATAGCTTTAGAAGATGATTTATTTATACTACGACATCAAAATAGTGATATAATTTCATATCATGGTATATATCATTTATTTTCAATTATAAAATGAAAAATGTATTTACAATATTTACATTGTGAATATATTTTAATTTTTACTAGGTATGTTCCCTTTTATAATAATTGATTATTTACAGCTCTAAATCGAGGTGAAATGAAGGACACAGAAATGGATTCTATACTAGATATAATTGTGGATAGTTTATTTTCAGTGTTTGTAACTTTAGGGACTGTTCCAATTATAAGATGTCCTAAAGGTAATGCGGCAGAAATAGTATCTCAAAAATTGAATAAAAAATTACGAGAAAATGTATGGGATTCAAGAAACAGTTTATTCGATGGTGAAGGAATTAGATCAAATCCATTCAGGTATGGAAAAAGTAAAAAAATAAATATTGAAATTGTTAAAAAAAAAGAATAAAATTAAAAAACATCTATCAACTAAGTCTAAATGACGTGCTTTATTTGCATAAGTTTAGACATAATTTTGTGAATAAGAATATAATAATTAAAATCAAATAATTTGCAGCTTTCAAAGACCTCTGCTGATTGTCTTGGATCGAAGCGTTGATATGGCTACTCCTTTTCATCATACATGGACTTATCAAGCTCTTGCACACGATGTTCTTGAGTTAGCTTTAAACAGGCTAGTTGTAGAGGAAAGTGCAGGAAAATCGCCTGCGGGGGGTGCTCGTTCAAAAACTCGCGCTTGCGAATTGAATAATACCGATAAATTTTGGAGTCAACATAAAGGGTGTCCATTTCCACGAGTTGCCGAAGCAATTCAGGAAGAACTTGAACAGTATCGCACATTTGAACAAGAGGTCAAAAAATTGAAAACTTCCATGGTAATGTTATATCCAAATAGATATTTTTTAAACTGAAAATACAAGGCTAATAAAGTAACAACAGAATCAATTTTACGAACAATTTATGTTACAGTTATTAATTAATAGTTATTTACACTATTCTCTCTCTCTTAACTCAATGACTCAATGAGGAAAAAAAACTAAAATGAGGAAAAAAGTGGTTTTATGTTGGTAAACCAAGATAAAGGCGAAGGGCTACCAACTTGAAACCACTTTTTATCGACTTGAGTACAATATTTTATTCACCGTGAAAGTGAAATATGTTAGTAGCCCACAGGGCTATTAATACATTTTATTTTTGACGTGAGTAAAAATTATATTCATAACTCAAGTAACGTTATTTTTAAATTTCAGGGTATAGATGGGGAAAGTGATGCAGCATATTCAATGGTTTCCAACAATACGGCTCGTCTAACAAGTGCGGTAAATTCACTTCCGCAACTTCTCGAAATGAAAAGATTGATTGACATGCATACAACGGTAGCGACTGGTAAATCATATACAAATACTTAAAACATTTTTGGTAAATTTTATTTAACTGTTTAGTAAAACTTTTGTATTACTTTAAGGAATTCTAAATGCAATAAAGTCACGTCGCCTAGATACGTTCTTTGAATTAGAAGAAAAAATTATGAGTAGACAAACCTTAGACAGAAGTGTATTGGACATCATAAATGATCCTGAGTGTGGAACGCCTGAAGACAAATTACGTCTTTTTATTATTTATTATCTGTGTTCTAATTTATCCGAAGTAAGTTATTTTTTATACACACATTTTATACATAAGGGTAATTCCATATAAATATATTTCACTTTCACGATGAATAAAATATCGTACTCAATTAGAACAAAAGTGGTTTTAGGTTGGTAACCCTTTGCCTTTCGCTTGGGTTACCAACTTAAAACCAATTTTTTCCTCGTCGAGTAATATACTATTATGGAATTATTTATTTTATGTGAAAACTAAGTTCATTTTTCTTATATTCCAATAATTGAATTGAAATAATTTGTGCTAATTTTCTTACAAATTATTGATATTGATTCTACTTCAATCAGGTTGAATTTAATAAATATGAAACTGCACTGCTAAATGCAGGGTGCGACCTAAATCCTTTAATGTACGTTAAACGATTGCGAAGTTATATGAAAATAAGTGGTATCCAAAATAACTACGAAGGAGGTGGCACTAAAACTGTTAGCATGTTCTCAAAATTAATGAGCCAAGGTTCACAGTTTGTGATGGAAGGTGTCAAGAATTTGGTTGTTAAAAAACATGCAAGTAACTTTATTTTAATGAAATACTTTCTCTTTTTACGAAAAATTAATATTGTATCATTAAATTCGTAGAATCTACCGGTAACGAAAATCGTTGACGAATGTATTGAAATGAAGCAATCCGTTCAAATTGAAGAATACTGCTATTTTGATCCGAAACAATTGAAGAATACCGAACAAGTTCCCAAAAATAAAACAGCTTTTCAGGAAGCCATTGTATTCATCGTAGGTGGTGGAAATTACATCGAGTATCAAAATTTGATGGATTATGTCAAGGTAAAGATATATTTTTTAATTAAAAATTATTTATAACAAAAATTGAGAATGTATGATAAAATATTTATATTTTGTAGCAAAAGACTGGCAGTGGGACTAACAAACGTGTAATCTATGGTTCGACAACTCTAACTAATGCCAGACAATTTTTGAAACAGCTATCATTATTAGGTCAAGAGTTACCGTAACAATTAAAGAACATTAACATTTGTAAACGGATTCAGGATTTTATTCTAAAATACGTTTTTTAATATAATTACATTCCCGGCTATATTCATCTCATAAGCCTGAGATTTTTGTATTTATTGTTATTAAGAACAAGCGATTGTAATATTTTAGACTTTGCTTGTGATTGTTTCAAGGATCAATTAATATTATGAGGGAAATAGATATTATAAACAAATTTTTAGTACGCCAAATGAAATATTTTCCATACTGTAATACACTGTAGCTGGTGTAATATAAAGCATTCAATTAATCTATTAAGGTGGAATTTTTTATTTAGCTAAAGTTAACATTGTATATAAAAACATATGAATACAAAAAGTCCTTTCATGTTTGTTTTAATTATTATTAATTAATTTACTTTAAATTATATTTATGTGTTTAATAACATTGTATAAAATATTTAAAATATTAAATGATTTTAATACTTAACTAAGTAATAAACTAATAAATGAAGCGATTGAAAATATGCAAAGGTAAACAAAAAATGTTTGTACTAAAAATGTAAAAATTGCCATTTTAGCTAGTTTTGATATTCCATCCCTATCGAGTTAAATTTTATTTATAAGTTGTTTTGTAGGATAGTTAAAAGTTGATCCAATGAAAGTGTACGTTTTAATATATTTATTGATTAATGAAACAATCATTTTATTTATGAAATTTAATACATTGTAATGTAAATTGAAAAAAAAATATTTTTATGTAAAATATAAGAATCAGTAATAACTGAATCGCTGGGTAATAAGTAATTTGTAAAATTATTATTTTAAGTTATATGTAGAAAATATGTTACTTGCGTTGATTAGAAAATGAATTATATTGATATAATATTAAAGTTAGTTTTTTATTTATTTTAGAATAATATATATAGAATATTCTCTCACTTTCGTCCTTCTCAATTTCGACGCGCTCTTATGTTCATCGGATTTTATTCTTCACTTTCATCGGTTCGCTACTAACCAATAATAACTGAACATCGATGGCGGGAAATTTCAATTTGCTTAATTGTATACAGTTTAAGGCTGGTAGACGAGTCAGCGTTTGTTTACATTTTTCGTTTTGAAAAACGTTTGAAGCTTCAGCTTCATGAAATGTTTTTATTACTTATGAGTAAAATAATCTTTTAAACATAAATAGTACCCTTTGCTTATCTAAATTGGTTTAAATTGCAAATTGGATAAATGCAAATTTAAATCTATTTCCTTTATCATAAGTACATTGTTCTATACTTGTATTTTATACCATTAAATTGTAAAATGAGCGTAAAAATAATTTACTATAACAATTATATTTTCCGCTTGTTGGTATTACAATTTTAATAGATTTTCGTTTGTATACTATATTACTAATTCTATGACAAATGTGTTATTATTTTTGTTAGTTTTCGAGTTCCTTATCTATCAAGGTAGTATCAAGGTAGTATCAATAAATGTGCGATTTTATCCTGAATTCTTTTCAATATCTGTTACGGAAAATAATTGAAAATAATGTCTCATTAAATATATTTGGCAGTCTGTTAATTCCGTAAATTAATCTTGACTCATAGCATATTATTGTGTAATAACCATTATAAATCAATTTGTTTTTTAAAAAAAGTTTATTATTTGCAATTAAACAAATACTTGATATGTAATGAGAAACATGTAAACCCCCTCTTTTCCATAGTTTTAAATTAGATATTAGTTTATGAGGTCTGGTTCTTTGTTAACACACTTAGCAGCCTGTTGTAAGTTGTGATCAATATATTTTTAATAAAAATGGATAATTCATTGGAAAAATCGACAACGTGTGAAAATTCTACACAAGATGGGTAAAATTATATTAAAAACAAAATAAATACTTATGTAAAAGTATAACTTTATATAAAATGAGGTTTATAATTATAATTGGCAATTTTTTTTTAGAAATAATAGTGATAAACGCGAAGAAGATACATCTAGTGAACAATTAGTAGAGGAAGATAAAATAGACTGGACAGATGAAAAAAATGTATCGGAGTTCTGTAAGTGTGGGAAATTAATAAAAGAAAGTTATAATTCGTCTGCAAGTTTCTGTGACAATTTTGTTTATGACTCAAACAATTGTACAGTAAGTTATGATTCGACATATTTTAATAATTTAATTTTATAATTAACAATGAATAATTACTGAAAATTATGGTAATACCCGTGAAAGTTGCAAATAATATTTTCAAACAATTGACTCAGTTTTTTAATTAAAAAATTAACCTCATTGTATGATAATGTATATATAATTAATATATTTTAGTCATGCTGTTTTCATTCCTAACTTTTGGGATAAACTCATCTATTATTATTACTAAATTAACTACAATATTTGTCATATAATTATCAATAATGATTCAAATGATTTCTTTTCTTAGAACATCATTGCTGTAAACATAAGTTAAAATTGAAACAAATTAAACTTTTTTCTTTAATACTAAAGTTTAAATATTAATTTTAAAACGTTAAATGGAAATGTTGCTGTACTTTTTGTTTAAAATGAAATAGTCTTTTATAAATCGTTTGACTAAAGTACAATCTTTAATAGAAAATTTTACCTAAAAATCTAACAGAAATTTATCATTCATATGTTTCATAGTTTAAGAAAGTCAATAAACAAACTAATTTTAGAGAAGAATATTCCATTGGTATATTTAGAATATATTCAAAATGTACCACAATGTATTCTTTGCTGTTAGGGAATATATCATACCCTGATAGCCAGTGATTATGTAAATGATTTACAAAATATTTTGAATAAGTTTTTACATATTGAAACTCTTCTCAGAAAGCTATCTTTTGGTAGAACAGTTATATCCTGTTTTAGAATTACAGGATTACTCAAATTAATAAACCAGGCGTCTGTAATATCAATAAAATCGTTATCAACTTAATTATTATGATTGGAATACTGTATTAATTAGACGAGTTTATTTTTCTGTTTGTTTACATATCTTTCTCCAAGTATTGCTAGACTATCTATTATAAAATGTTATTACAAATTCAATTGGTAAACCTTTTTTCTATTCTATATACCAAATAAAGGTTATTGTTTTGTTAAAATTTTCAAGTGAATGTCTTTTTTTATTATTTCAATATTAATTAATTTATTGCAGAATATTTTAAATTTTTGGTTGAATTTTTTATGACCTAAGTAATTTTTTAAATAAACTTTTACTAATTACTTATTTACTTTTTATTATAGTTTCAGGGTGAACAATTGTATAAAAGTGTGATGGATTTTATAATCAACAACAGTGATCCAAATCTAATCACTGTAGATCAAAAAGTTTTATTGCAGTATGTGCAGGATTTATTTGAAAAAGACGAAATAACTCATCAACGTATGTCAGATGAACTGAAAAATAATGTACATATATAACTATAATTTTTGTCATCAACATATTTTTTAATTACCTAAACTCAGAACGTCAAACTTGAATAATTTGAATAATTATATATAATTGTTTTATTTTATTAAATAAGTGTACAGTACACGCTTTATATAAAATATTCAGATCAGTTCCCTTTAAGTATTGGAAAGTAATACTGTCACAAATTTAGTGTGCTTCGCATTAAATTTTTATAATATAAGTGCAGGAGCAATATTCTGTGGACTTATGAAAACAATTTGATTTGCAAAAATATAACTTTTCTTGGAAAATATTAATCAATGCATATATTTTTTGTGAATAAAATTATTTTCCCAAGCTTCATAGAATATCACTTTGATCTTTATGTTATAATTAATTAAGTTTTTATTATGAAGGATACTAATTCCGTAACACTATTACTTTGTCAAAATAAAGTTAGGGTATGCCTTTCTGCACGCAGAATGCATTATTAAACACAATTGATAGGTAATTTATTTAAATAAACTTTTATTAAATAATTATCTAATTAATTAAGATTTAGTTGATTAAATAAGTTATTTATTTTAAATTTATTGGTTGAATTATATTAATTAATATAAAAATTGTGTTCAAGATGCATTTTGCATTCAAAATGACGTAAGCATCCTTTGTTTATTTATATCACAATTAAATTGTATTTTTTTTGTAACAATGTTATTATTTTTTGTTTATTTTTATTGCAGCCAATTAAATATCGTTTTGCTGTGACTAATATTAAAATTTATAATTTATCTTCGTTTTTTGAATACAAAGCAAACGATACATATTTTAAAATTTATTTGGAATTTTCCCCAAATCAATATACCAGTCAAGTTAAAATGGATACTTCGGATCTAATTTTAAACGAACTATATGAATTGTAAGTATGTATTATCTTTTAAATTAAATAAATATCTTGTGTAAACTATAATTTATTTTATTATAATTTTAAAAGTGAAAAATCCTGTGGAAAAAAATGCTAAAAATGCTGAAAATTCCCAATTTTAGCAGTTTTTCAGCATTTTTCAATATTTTTCAGCATCTTTCAGCATTCTTTTCCACAAGGGAAAGAGGATGAATTCCATTTTAAACTTATTAGTGCAGTTTTATGGTGCCATTTCGTTATTTCAAAAAGCGAGCTAAACTTTTATAAGAAAATGAAGAAAACTGGCACATTTTTAATAAGTTGTATTTCTTCCATATTTATAAACTCATTAGAATTTATTATTAATAGTAATTTAAAAGTTGTAATATTGTTAGTTGAAAATATTTTAGATTAGAAATAAACTGTTTCTATTTTACTTCAAAGGAATGATTTTTATAAATAAAGGAAAATATTTTTGGTGTTAATTTGAAAGACAAATTATTTAAATTATCATTAAGATTGTTGTAAGTTGTATGTTGCTAATTAATTGCTTATAAATAATTGTGGATTTTCAGTTCATTAACTAACGTGGACAATAATATGGATAGATTTTTATGTATCGAACTGTGGCAAAATAAGCAATCTAAATATGATGTAAAGTATTTTAAAAGGTCTAAGAGTGTGTTAATAGGCACATGCAAAATATCAGTAGAGGTAATGTATTTTTATTGTTAAAAAAATTTTTTTCATCACAATTAAACGCATAATTTATGATAAATATTTAATAAATTCATTTCTTTGCAGAGTATTATATTTTCTAATGAAACTATGCATCTTAATACTTGGGAGAATTATTATACATTAAACAGAGGAAACGATGTAATTGGAAAAATGCTAGTCAAATTTTCAATGGGTTATTCTAACGAGAACACATGGTTACACAGCCATTTACATTTGCTTAGAAAAATGTTACTTTTTAGCTCGAAACAAAATAAAGATATAAATTGCTGGTTGGACCAATGGACGAGTGTTGAAGAGTGTTTGTTGAAATTCCACGCAGAGAAACTCAATTTGCCAATTAATAAACAATACTTATCCAAATGGATTGTTTACTGTCAAATGCTTAAAATGCAACCAATAAGTTTTCATGTATTTTATGATTTGTTACAGAAGTTGGTAAACAAAAACGAAAACAATTTCAGCTTTACAGCAAATGAAATTAAATTCTTTTGGGATTCAGCTAAAACTCTTCTTCACTCTTCGTTTTACTTCATCAAATATTTTAAAGAATTATCTGCAAAAGACAGAACTGTAACTATAGTTGCAAAGGAAATGATGAAATACAATGTCAAGTTAGTGTTTATTATATTTTTTTTGTTATTTCATTCTTATTGAAAAATAAAATTAAGAATTTTTGGAGTCGAAACTTTGTGTTCTTTGAACCAGGGTTATCTTTAATTTAACTTTTTAAGTTGTTACGAGTATAATCAATTAATAACTAATTTAATTAGGTCATTTAGTAAAAGGTTTGTTTGTTTTTTTTCAGAACTCTGTCACTGTTATCTTCCATAGAAAAACCATATAATGTGAACCTTTTCTCTGAGGATACCATAAAATTATTTGAAAATAGATTGAACCGACACGATGATTCGAGTATAGATATATATCGTGCTTTAGAATTAATTATTATGACTGCCGGTGATTTACTGTAAGAATAATTAGTATATAATCAAGTGTTACTTATATCATTGAAATTTTTGTAAATTTGTTACACAGTTGTAACATTTTAAAACGGATTCAGAATAATCTTCCAATTTCTTTACTGATTTTCACAATGTTAAAGAATTATATTGCAATTTTTCTGGAAAATATTTTTAATCGATGTACAAGACAATACATAATTGTAACGTTTCTGCAATTTTAGAGGATATTCAAACGTTATTATTTTGTTTGGCTAAAGGTTACATTATTAAACGAAACATAGGTCATTATATATAAGTATTCTTTCCAGATTTTTTACCCATAAAGAACTACAAAATAAATATTTCTACAAGGATATTTTCAAAACTCAACCTATTTCCAAATTATTTGAAGAGTAAGTATACATTTTAAATGCTATATTATTATACACAGTTTTTTTTTAATTTTTTGCAGATTAAGTTTTGTATTGAATATAGTACTGAGTATTTGAATGAATTCTGAGTTTTTGAATGATTCTTTTATTACATAATAATTCTTATAAAATTTACAATAAATTTAAATTAATCGAAAATAATTATTTTCAGAGAATTCAACATAAACTACACAAAAATCTTGTACATGGTTTATGCTAAACATATTTCTGAATTTAGCAAGAATTATGTTAAATTTTTTGGTGAAAATTTGATTTACGATAAACAAGATGAGAAGAATTACTTGTGTGAGACATTTTTATTACTCTTCTTTACGATACAAGAATTTACAAAGTATGTATTGGAAGCAGAAGTACCTTTAATATTAACTTTCAATTTGCATTAACATCTTTTTACAAAGCATTTTTTTTCGTTGGTAATTAATATTAGACATTTTTTATAACAGAGCAGGATATAATATTTGGAAAAAAGAGGTGTCCCGTTTAGAATTAAATAACTACCATTCATGGTTTAAGAAGGGATTTCAACACTATTTTAATTATTTATTTAATGAGTTCAATCTGAAAATAGATGAGTTCCTTCAAGCAGATAATTATAACACACTTGGCAACAAGCTTTATACAAAAAGTGTCATTGATATGTTAGAAAACGGATTATCAATTAAAAAGAAATGGATAGAATTGAAATGGCCATGCTGCGAATTTTCCTTTACAATGATTATGTCTATTAATGAAGTAATAACGTTTTCGCATGAATTTCTTACATTTCACTGCAAGATATCAAACAGAAAATATTAATTTTTGTTTTCTGTTTTTTTTTTTTCGATTCTCTTTATAGCGTTTGCTTGATAGTTACATTTATTATGCGCAAAAACTGGAGAACAGAGTTAATTTCAAGGAACTAATGTTCAAAGATGAAAACAAATTTTATGACACCGCTGCGAATAATATTCGTTATCTTATTAAAGTAATAAATGATGAAGAAGAAAAGTGGCTTTTTAAATTAGAAGATTTGGATGAAGAAGTATACAAAGATGTAACCGAAACGCAAAGCAAAAGTTTCATTGAAGAACTGTACAATTTAGTTGAAAGCAGGACAGAACATCTTGAGTTCAGACTTAAAGAATTTTTAATGCGGTTATCAACTTTAATGTCACCAATCGTCAAAAGGTATTTCAATGTGTATCTGAAAGAGATATAAGAGAAAAAATTATACTATATTAGAATTATGCTACATTATAGTTGTCTCCTAGTCAAACTCTATTGCACTAAATTATACAATCTTTTATAAATCTTAAAAGTACTTTTATCAAATATCCCAAATATCTCATTTAAACTATACCCTAAATATATTCTAATGTAATTAGATTTTTGTCTACATCTTTTCTCAGTGTAAATAAGCAAGTAATTCGAAGTGCTAAGGAAATTATTAATATTTTTTGACATTTAATTCTATTATATTTTACAGGTACATAAGAGAATTGGAAAAAAATGTATCTAACTTTGATTCTTTACTTGAGGAGTTGATTGAATATTTAAATGCAAATTTTTCTGCTTTAAGAACCCGATTTTTCAGGGAAAATTATAACGTAATATGCAATCAAATCTTACTACAAGTACTTGATGAAATACAACAATTTATTAAGAAGGATGTAAGTAAACTATTATGATTAAATTTGATCTAGTGCAATTCTCTGAATCACATTTTAGTAACAAAAATTATATTACTTTAGTGCACAAATATTTTTTAATACCTAAATTATATGTATTTTGATTGCAGAGTTGTTTTGAAGATGTTCATTTCGGAAAAGTTTACTTATTTCTTAATAAATGCATAAAATATATAGACGTTGATTTTAGCATTATTATGAAACAAGAACTAGAAATTATGATGAATACTTTGCACCTAAAATCTCTCAGTACTAATACTCTGATAGAGAAATATATAGTAGATTCATACAATAAACGCATGGATTCAAGTAAACAACAAGGATCTATAAGCGTTGATGCATTTTTAAATACAAACAATTCAATAGTAATCAGGGTAAATTCTGTGGATATAAGACCATCAGGTACAACACCTTTGGGTAAGTATGATATTTTTTATACTGAGTACATTGGATTGAATTAAGAAAAAATAAATATAACTACGATAAAATCAATTTTGATTAAATTCTTTATTGTAATTAATGATATTGAAAATTTAATTAGGAAAGACATAACAATATTAATTATTTGAAAAAGAATTATTTAAATGTTTCTTTATAAATTTCGAACATAGATATCCATTATTAATCTACCATAAACAAATTTTAGAGAACTGCAAAATGTATGTGAAAATTGATTTTGTACCACCAAAAAGATTTTCAACGATTCAAGGCGGTAGATGTCGAGTCACTGGAACCACAGGCACACTTGCAGACAATTATGTAGCGTAAGTAAATAATATTTTCTTTTTATAAATTATTTAATTAAAAATTAATTACAGTAGAATTAATTTGTTTAAAAATAGTTTTTAAGAAACTTAAACGTAATTTTTAATTTAGTTTGAAAGAATTTTGAACAAATTTTGCAATTTTTGTAAAAAATTGTTGCGATTAATTTTGTGAATAATTATACTTTTTCCATTTTCGAAATATTGTATATTTTGGAATGGAAAGATAAATTTTTATCGGAGTTGAAAATTAATTAACGATTTGAAAATTAATACTATTAATTGAAAATTCTACATTACAGTCACTTAACTGAAGAACACTTGCAATTAAAAAATTCTATGATTTATTTTGAAATTTGGCAAAAGGAATTATTACTGTGGGATAAATTTATCTTTGATGCATTTTTACCACTTCGCGATGTCAAGAAAATCAACTTAAATGGACCACCTGAGGGAATGCGTTATATTTTAAAATTGGGTAATCCGCAACGTAAGCTATACAAATTATTGTTATAATAAAATAAAAAAAAAACTTAAATTTGCTTCAATGGATTAATTTGATAAAACCATTCTTTGCAGGTAATGAAATCCATGATGTGCTGAAAAATCGAAAGAAGGATAAAGTGGCTATGGATTTTATTAATAGGTTGAAAGTGAAATTAAAAAGTGTATCAGAAGAAACAATGAACAAAACGCATACATTTACTATGTAGTTCATTAGTTTTATTTGTAAAGCAGGCCTTATTAAAATATTCTCCATAATGTACATTGAAAATCCACAAAATCAACGTTTGTCCATCGGATTCAAGTAGATTTCTGTACGTTAATTTTGTAAAAATGTATAATATTGAAGTTACATTACGTCTGTATAAAACACAAACATTATCTATTCTTCGCCAAATATTTTATACATTGTATTGTTAATTATATAAAAACATTGTTACCTGATATGAACATTGTTATTTTTAAATGATAATTAAATTCTTTAAATAGTAATATTTTATTATATAAATATAGTATTTGTAGAAATGCAAATTAAAATTCTGTACATATAATTATGTTTTTACAAAAAAAACTTTTTATTTGATAAGTATATCGGAGATGTAAAGAATCTATTAATTAATATAGATTTGTGTTAATGAGTGTTAAATAATGAGTGTTAAATTTAAAAAAAATCATTAATTCGAAATAAATATATGATTATTATTAAGAAGTAATTATAGAACGTTAAAATACATAGTTTACACAGATTGTTGTGAACCATCGTCAAGTCCACATCATTGTATAAACTAATTCAACAAGGTATGTGAGAAATTTATAATAAATATATATTATATATATTAATACGCGGAGAGAAATACCGTTCGATAAATTGCAATGTATATAATATATAAAACAAATTTCATATTATACAAATAAATTTCTGAACAGTGCTGCTAAAAGTTTTAAAAATTACAACGTGAGTTGTACTGTTCAGAAATTTATTTGTACAATATGAAATTTGTTTTCTAAAAATGCTAAATGCAACATTATCATCACAGAACAAAAAAACACCGTTGAATTCACTCGCATATGAAAAATTAGTGATTTTTACGTGTGTAGGATTGTGACATATTTAGTTGTTTTGGTGTAAACTATAAAAATGTAGTTGCGCTAAATGTAGTGGCATATCTGACTTTATAGTTCGATCCTTAGGCTTCTGTTAAAAACAATAAAATAAACTTTATGTAATAAAAATTGCACTAAAACTGGTATCAAAAAACAATACACAATACTAAAATTATACCTCAAAAGCTTTTCGTTAAAAAATTTGAATCAGTTACGTTTCATAGGCTTATTATTTCTTTTTTATTATTAATTAAGTCCTCAGCAGTGACGGAATAACGTTATGAATGACGTTTCATAGGCTTATTATTTCTTTTACATTAAAAATTAATTTTCTCAGTTCTACTTTATTATTGACTCAAATTCAATTACTAATTGCACAAAGTGAATTGCGCTATAGTTGACTCTAAAACTTTTAATATAATTTAACGAAATTATGACAAATGAATAAGAACAGGATAAATAAAAAAAATTTTATTTTACTAACAAAAATTGTACATGTCCAAATATAAGTAATTTTGTGTTAACAGTTTCTATATACTTGTTTATACATTTTTCATTCAAATTTGTTTGTTAAAAGTTCTAATAACCGTATCTCCATGCACATTTTGAAAAAAATTTAGAAATCGGGTGGAAAGTTTTAGCTAATTTAACTAGTATTAAATATAAAAAAATAATGAAAACTTTTTGATATGATAAAGATCTTATTATTTATTATATGCAACTTGTTTATAATTAAATAATAATACAGATAAGAATAAGAGTATTTCATATTTATTTGAAATAAATTAGTCTTTAAATTAGTTTATGCAGGTGACATGATAAATGCATAAATAACATGTGATGAATAAATAAATTGATAATACAATTACCATTAAATATTGCATTAACATTTGTAATATTTTTTTTATTACGCACTGAAATTTTCAAACCTTTGTGATCAATGTTAAACTAAATTTTTTTAAGTTATAGTGCTTGACTTAAAAATGTTTACTTCCTATCATATTTTTTTGTAACAAGTTATTCATTTTTTTACCCCTCTTGGCTGACCGTCTTAGAGTTTTTTATGAAAAATTGCCATTTTTACCCATCAAGAAATTTATTTCTTTAGAATCTAACTAAATTAACCACATAGGCCCAGGATATCGTTGGGAGTAATTTTGGGTCCTTTGGAGCATATCTCTAAAGTTGATATTTTCAAAGTTATGGGCGAACTCAACCCGACGCCGAAAGCTTCCAGTCACTTGGAACCAAAAGTTTCCGGAAATTTTAATGAACTAGTATCTTTCGGAATGTAAAGACTTGAGCGAAAAATGCACGGAGCGGAAAATCTCCTATTTCGTAAAGGTGACCGGAAACTTTTGGCAGGCAGTGTATATATTAATATATAATAATTAGTTTTTAGTAATTTTATAACAAAATGTCTGTAATATAAAATAGAATTAATGAACAAATATTTATACGATTTTACAGTGGCAAAATGGACATGAATTTTAACAAAGAGCAGGGCAAGTTAAATGCCACTCAATATGATTTTAATATTGATTTGAATAATCCTGAAAATATACACCACTTACAAGAATACAGTAAAATGATAAAAAGCAGTTATTATACATTTATGAATTTTAGTAATGAGGAAGAGACAAATAGTAATGAAGTGAGTAAAAACATTATAAATACATTATGTATAATGCAAAATACTATATCATCGAAAAAACCGAATTTGTTATATTTCTTAACAAACTAAATTTATTATTCATTTCTAAATTTAACAAGTTATTTAAAGAAAGATGACCTCAGACACAAGTACTGATTTCAATTTTTTCACAGGAAAATGAATTGTACGAATATATCTTGGATATGATACAAAATCAGATAAAGGACAATTCAATACAATGCAATAATAATCTATTGTTTCCATACCTACAAGAAGCTTTTCAAAAAGATGATAAAGCACATAAGCGAATACTAGAAAAAGTGAAGAAACATGTGAGTAGAGTACAAATATTTTTTTATTCATATTTAGGGCTAATTAAATTTAGGACTAATTTAATTTTTTTACCATTTACATAACATTATTATTTTTAGCCAACAAAATATCCACTAGCCGTGACGCTTGTTAGAGCCGACAATTTAACTTCTAAACAAGCCAAAAATTACACCGATCCTTTTTGCGTCCTTTATTTGGAATCATCACCTGATAAATGGTTCATTTCTTCTGTTCAGAGTGATACTGTAAATCCTGAATGGGAGGAAAATTTTGAATTGTAAGTTGATACTTATTTGATTTCAATAAATTATTTATTATATTGAGAAATTATTCATAAAATGCTTATTTTTAGTAACATCAATTACGATACACTGTGCGTGCAAATATGGTACCGAAAAGTTGCCTCATCATTCTTCTGCATTACGCATAAAAACAGGAAAAGTGCTAAATTTCTTGAGGCAAAATTGAAATCAGGAGTAAACGCAAAGACCATCTTAAAGAAGCAGGGCCACAAATTTCTTGGACAATGCAAAATTCCTTTAAATGTAATTTCTCACAATATAATAATACTTGAAATTTAATTCAGAATTTTTTAGTATATGTATGTTATAATTTTTGAGTATTTTTCAAAGAACATTAGATATCTTTTTAGTATAATATAGTTAAAAAAGTTTACTGACATAATTTTTTTTATTAGAATATTAAAATTTATAGGCATTTGTATAAATTAACAATTTTATTTGTAATAATAATTTTTCTTTCAGTCAATTCCAACTAATTGTGACATTCAAATGTACCCATTAATGAAAAACAACAAACCAGAAAGTCGAGGCGATGTAATTTTAAAATTTAATTTAAATCATAACGAACAATCGTCATTAGAAAAGCATAGAAGGATTCTTCAAATTCTCTATTTGCACGAATTAAAAAATCGCGAGACGACTCTTTGGTTGGGAAATTGGAGTTCCTTAGCGAAAATTCTAATAGAACAGCACATTTTGTACGCAAAATTATCCTATTATAAAGAACTCCTTCTCAGATGGGTACTATACTGTCATCTAAATAAAACATATCCCATAAGCTGTAGTGTTTTCTATGATATATTAAGTAAACTGGTGGAAATATTTAATGAAAGTAATCATGCTGAAAAGGATCTTGAATGTTTCTGGGATTCCA
>JABFPN010001690.1:0-27061 GCA_022817305.1 Leptoteleia sp. ZL-2020 | reverse complement strand
GGGTGGTGTAGAGTAGCGGTGGGGAGCGGGTCCAGGGGCGCAGCCCCTGGTGGGGGTCGGGGGGGCGAAGCCCCCCGCGGGGGTTCGGGGGCGGAGCCCCCGAGAACAAAAAAAAAAACTTTTAAAAGAAAAAAAAAGTAGGAAAGGGTAAAAGTATAAGATGACGCAATTTATAATTTGTTGGTTTAAATTAATAACATAAATTTTTATTTATTTAACGTAATTATATAATTTAAAATAACATATCTTTCTTTTTTATAATTCTATATCTAAGTTTTCAGTCTAATCTAATAAAATCTAATTTCAATCTAATATCAAAATAATGCTTGTACGTTTGGAGGCAAGTTTTCCCCATTCATCTTGCACGACACGACGTTTTCTTTGGTTTTGACGTTGTAGGAAATGGCGGACAACGCAGTTTACCGAACGATCAAGAGTAATGCGCGCGCAACCCAAGCTACGAAGCATGCAGGAGACAGGGAGCAAAGTCTCCCTAGGGAGCAAAAATGTACTTTGCTCCCGCTAAACAGGGAGTTTTGGGGCATTTTGCGTGCACGTGTTACAAAAAATATATAACTTGCTAAATTTTATGCAAAAAATATTTTGAATTAAAAACGTATTACTGCAAAAAGATTGCAATTTAATTTAAATTCATAATATATATATATATATATATATATATTTATATGAAGCATTTATTTGTTTTGTAAACATGGTCGAAATCCTAAAATAATATTCTATTCTACAACTGTCTAAGCATTTAGTTGTTCAACTGTTGGGTATAAATCTTTCTTTTTGTAAGTCAGTAGGAGGAGCCTTTTTTATTTGCTGCAATTATTATTTTATTTTCATGTATTGTGGATATTTTGCATCCCGAATGTTCAAATACCAGCATGTTCCTTTTTTGTATTGAAACCAACATTTGTTGGGGACTCGTTAAAAATTAAGTAAATATAATGATAACCACCCACGATGTTAATGTAGCTTTCTGTTACAAAGTTAATAAATTATAACATTAAAGGGCATAATATACATCGAAGAAAGTTAAAATGTTCGAAAACATCCGTAAGATTTCTGAAACAAAATTTACGTAAATTTTCAGATATATGCTCAAATCATGATTTTAAAAATCACTCAAGATGCAACTCGATCGTGCGCAACTTAAGTCAAACATTGTTCACGCAAGAATCTCATTTACAATTGCTGAATCTTGCAATTGAAATCGCGCACCTACTTGCCTCGTGCCCAGCACGAAACCAGTATCAGCTGAATGGGCCTTAAAGTGTGTAAATTCTAGGCAACGCGCGCGATCTTAATCCTCGAGCAACGTTACCAAAGCCGCAGACGCATTGGAATGGCAATAAGCGCCGCGTCACGAAAAGCTCCAGTTTTTCCTTGCCCATTCTTTTAGTTTCGAATCACTCGAAATTTCAATTAAGAGCGTAAGCATACCACCCTCAGATACTGCGATAACTTTGCTTGATAGGACTGATAAAGAAAATATTTCAAAATATATAATTAACTTATTAATTACTTCAAGCTAAATTCTCAGAAAATAAATTTAATAGTTTTCATGTTTAAAAATTAATTAACACAATACGGAAAAGAAAAATAATATTCGTGAAGTATTATGCATCTCGATAAAAATTCAGTTTAACATTAGTCTATAATTATTGGATGACATTTTATGATCTTCAGTTTGTCATTTTTTCGATATTCTGTTAACAATGCCTCTGCTGCTCTTATTGATGTTTCAGATTCAATGTATTTAAATTTACGTGACATTGCTTTCATTTCCATTCATAAACTGAATATCGAATTATTCAATTTCTCAAGTGGCATTAGTATCCCAACAAGCACTTTAGTAACTACCAGAATTAGTAAATTCATACTTTGCTTTTTGTAGATGAATAAAAACCTAATTAGTCGATGCGTACAACTAACGGAATCACCAAACGGAATCCGGAATAAAATCAGAATTCTACTCGTTAATTCTCCTCTATTCCATTTAATACCAAGATCTTTCACAGGGTTTTAGTAGACCTGCTATAACATAATGAATATTCTCTTCTGCTTCCGGAAGAAATGCTATGATATACTTGATACTCGTACAATAATTTTAAATTTTCTAACATTTTTAGTTCACAAACTCTTTTCAGGTTTCACCACTGAAATGTTCGCATTATCCCTACGATAAATCGGATGGAAATTAAAAATCTCGAAATAAATTAACAAACAACCGTCGAAGTCGGTTGGCACGGGAAGTAACTGGAATGCAAGTTACGCGTTTAATTTCGCAAGAGTGATCAAAAATGAAGTATGTCAAAGAGATTGTTAGTCGGCGAAACGGCTTGTTGTTACGGGCAAAATCGCCCCGGACAAAAGTCGCGGGAAGTCTCGGGGACGGGAGTATAAATTTGCTTGTTTCTCATTTCCAGAAAGCCGCCCATTTGTGAAGTGAGTCGCGGTCTTTCAGCGAGCGCTAAGCACTCGCCTTCGTGAGATATTCACGAGGCCTTCTAACCTACTCTTTTTCAGGGCTCGCGAACCCAGCGGCCAACCACCTTCTTAGATTACGATATAAACAGCGGCGAACGCGATGTGGCGCAGCACGCACCCGATAAACCGCAAACTCGACTTTGGCATGTCATACCGCAACAATTAATAACGCCCTCCCCCTTCCCCGCCCCCGTTCCCTCCCCCCCCCCCTGTTTTTTGCTCTCCCTTTCGGACTGTAAATAACAATTATCCCGACACGATTCCGTCCTTTCACGGAAGAACCGTCGCGGAATCAATAACCGGCCGAGGAGAGTATTTTCCCCGGATAAACTTTCCTATCCGAATTCGGTCGCAGGTTCAGCTCGAATGAATCCACGTGGCTTGGCGCCATTTGCGTGCTGGCTAGCAAACAAATTCAATGCAACGTTCTGCGGAGGACTTTGCCAGTTCTATACGCGCAAAGCGAAATTACGTCGAAACTAACGAATCTTTTGTCATTATTTACGGAACGGAATTATTTAGTTAAGTCAACTTTACACTTTGTCGATTCGACAAGATGGTTTAACGTAAATAACGATTAAATGCATTTGTTGAATTTGTCAATTTTGGGGGCGATTCGAATTACTTTAGGAGAATTGTCGTTCGGAAAGGAAAGATTTTGAAGTGGAATTCTGTCAAAGCTAACAAAGAGAAGTGAAAGGATGCGCGTAGGATTCAAGATTATTACCCATTAAGTTGAATATCTTGAGCTATTCTTTGCTACCAATGATTAGTAACTATTTTACAGTCGCAATACGCACGTATTTCTTTAGAATATTGTACATCGTTAAACATATATAAAAACGTTTATAGAATCCAACCAGTTTGAAGCTCTTACTCTATTCTAAACATGAAGCGGGTGAGGCCTCAAACTGACGCGAGCGTTATGTAAATCTTCTGCGAATAGTCGCTCGATTGTTTGCTCTTGTTGTTCTCCCGGAGCATTGAGGGATTCGTCCACATGTGAGATTGAAGCTGATAGACGAATTTTCGCAAGCAAGATAGATGAACGGAAAAAAGCTGAACGGGTCCCCTTGTCTTCTCGTGTAGCACGACGTTAACAACTTCCTCCGTCCCGTCAAAGTGGCCCTTTTCCTCTTTGACTCGTCTTTCCCCTCCGCCCTTCTTCCCCGTCCTCTTCGTTTTTTCTGATACTTGTTCAAAGCAGCGGCCCGCTGAGTGCCAGACGTTCGGAGATAATAGCACACCGCCACTGGCATGACGAGTGCTTTCTTTCGAGTAGAAGGCACTAAAGAACAGTCTACCGGGGATGGTGTCCTTCCCTCTGAACTCCATTAACAATACAAACGTCTAAATTCAGTTTAAATGCAAGAATAAATTCGAAAGCTCGCTAGAAAAAAAATAACAAGGCAACGAACGATCGTGTTAATTATTACATCTTTTTCTTACAGCATTACCTGTCACTAATTAAGATCAATACAGACATAAACTTTATAGTTGTTAACTTTAAATGCTTATAATAAGAAATGAACTGTACTACGGTTAGCTCTGAAATCAACTTCAATTTATAGTTAGGACAATCGAAATTTTTTCTCAAATTTTTAGACATTAAGAAAGAGTTGAATTCTTTCAAAAATAAGCATTAATAATTTAATATTTATTAATTATAACTAATTTTTTATTTGGATATAATAAGTGGATATAATAAAATAATAGCGATGATAACTGTAAAGCAACAATAACCCAATTTTAATGTTCAATAAATGTTGGCAACGGTTTAAACCAACATTGAATATGCAGTCGCATATTAATGATGTAATGTTGAACTTTATTTCTGATATCGATGCTCATATTTACGGCAATATAGATTGGTGAAATACGATATTAATGTTAATTCAACAAAATATCTTTGTTCTGAGTTTTCACGTTCAACAAGCATTAAAACATTAAAATTAAAAATTAAAGAACATCGCAGCTTGATTTTCAGTGTAAAAAATTCGATGATAAAAAAAAGCAAGCTAGCTATTAAGTTTTACTTTACAGCTATTCAAAATTCCCTTCAAAATTAATCCTTTAACTATACAGAATCCCTCTCGGTAACCTGTAATTCAAACTTTAAGAAGATTAGACGCACGGATAAAGGTCTAATGAAGAAATATGTCTCAAACTTAATCTAATTAACACTTGTTTCCACAGGATTGGTACTTTTATCATAGGTACGTTGAGTCACATTATGCTTCGTGAAATAATGCTTCGTTAACCGAGTACTAACAAGTCTTACATTCGGCACATATTTTTGTGTATTTAACAATTGAGTTTTAATATCCAGAAGTAAGCTTAAACTCCCAACGTTACGCCTCGGTAATAAACATTGTCGCAAACAAACTTGTGATTTACGCGCCGATGAAGACAGTAAAGTCTGATTGACTTTACAAGTTGGAAGGCAGTTCGACGTTCTACTTAATGTGTCTTTGACAAAGTTTTTCCGTTTGTTTACATTTTAAATTATTCACATTTTTCGCACATTACTGCTGTTGATTCTAAGTATTTGTCGCGTCAACTAGTGAGAAACATAAAAAAATCTTTAATATTTTCAAACAATTTTAAAAACAGCAGTGTTAATTAGGAAATGTTTAAAAGTAATTTTTAAATTATTATAATTAAATATAAGATTTTGCTGAAAATTCAACACGAAGATTATGTAAATTCGCTTGAATTATTAAACAATCTTTTATATTGATGGTTTCGATGCACAGACAATGAAAATAATAAACTCCATATAATCTTCACATTATTACGAAAAAAAAGTTCTTTTAAAATCCTAGTTAATACCATTTTCTATGATTGTACGCGCTGTTCACAGATTTACACAAGTTACTGATTTGCAATTATAATTTGGGTGTTATATGCATGTAGATTAAAAAATTTAAAAATCATATATGTAATATTTTGTAAGCTATTTAATAAATTAAATCATGCTATCACATATTGGTCAAAAGATTTAAGGGAAAGAAATACTAAAATGTATTATACAAAGCAAATTGTTAACCACTTTAATTAAGAAGTTGATTACTTCTCCTTAATGGTACTTTAGGTTGAATTTATCATTATATAAATGGAGATTGGGAAAATTTAACAAAATAATAAAAGCTAGTTTATCTTTGATAGGAGAACTTGTATTTAACTTTATGGTTTTTCTTATAATAAAAAAAAAGTTAGATTGAATATCTTTACACTGTATCAAAGAGTGGGGTTAAAATTTATTTATATGTCATATTTATTATTATTATATTGGAACATGCAAACATATATAATTCCCGTAATCTCTTTTAAACTGTATGTTAAAAATAAAATAAGATGTGCTTGTCCCCTCTTTTTGTAACAGTACAACAATTTTTAATCCAACACTTTCATTATATAAAAATATCAAAACTTTTGACACAAAATTCCTTCTGTGTGTACCCCGAACATTTGATTCTTCAAACTAAAATGTTTTTATGTTATTAAAATATTACTTTTTAGATTGATTGAAACAAATGAAAAAGTTATTTTTAAACATTGTGACCAATTACATATGTTTAATACAGGAACATGTTTATATAATGCAAATATTCTACGGAGGGTTACCAGAAGGGTCTGTCCAGAGTGCAAAAATGAATTCGTTATGATGTTTGGGGCCTCGTTAGGCAGCCTCGTTAAGGCCTTTTCTAGAATCCGCTTCATTTGGTGATACTATCAATCGTGATAATGAGTCGCGCGAGCCAATCGATATTCCAACACGTTGCTACGCCCGCAACGTACATACATGTATGCAGTCTCTACGCGCATGATAAACCAACATTCTTCGGGGCAGCGTCTCCGAATGTGTTGTACACGGAGATTCATTGTTGTTGCACCTTGCTACTCCATTATCTGCGCGATTCTGGGTCAAATGCACGACGAAGAGGGCGCCAGTCGGCGGGGTTGCGCGAGAGACGAGGATCGTGCCGGCAAAGGGAAACGAATGGAGGAGGAGAGTATTGCAATTTCCTGTTCGCTATACTCCGTTGAGCAAGCTGGTGAACTAGCGAACAAGAGATTGGGTCGGGCACAATTAGTACAATGCCAGAAGTTTATGTAGATCGTCGACAATTATCGCTCGCATCCTTTTATATTGGCCGCAAAATACGCCAGAATGTATGTAAGGTCGTATCCCTGTGCCGATAGCCTTATACCCATTCAATTTTGTTGTTTACTCGATGCGTTCATCCACGACTCATAAGACGATCGTAAAAGGTGAAGCAATGTTAAACGTGATGCTTATTTAAATGCTGCTAATTTGGTTGTTACGGATTGACTTAGTGAATTACGACATCGTGTGTGGGTCGCACTTTGTTGGAGGAAAATTGTAAATAGTTTTCGGAAAATATTATTAGAAAATAGGGGCCCGAGTATAAATAAATGTGATCAAAAAATGATCATTGAAAGATCACAAAATGAGACTGTATGTGATCAAATGTTCATAATGCTTAGATCACTACATGATTATTGTGTAATATGATACATAGTCATATGATACATATCATACAATAATATTTTGTAATCTTCTAACGAGCAGATTTTACGTCAAATTAGATCATGTTTTGATAATTTTTATTTTTACTCGGGGGTAAATCGATAGTATAAACATTATGAGACAAAGTAAATTTGTAGATACCGACTTCAAATGTTGAATTCTGTATGGTATATAGTAAAATGCTTTGAACCTTTGAAGAAGATATTCTAGAAAAAATGTTTTTTCTGGATTTTAAATCAATAATTAATAACTTTAATTGATCGAATCTTAACAAATTTGTTTTTCAGACTTCAAAGTGGGACCCGATCTGAAGGATTTTAAGCCTGATATTGCTAAGATTGCAAGACCATGGCTGAATATCTTTAACTGAAGTTGGACCGAACTTCAAAGATGAAACCGACAGAAATTACAGAAGTGATAAGTTCAACTCACGAAGTACGGATTGAATTGAAAAATCTGGATTAAGTCACCACTCTCTTTATAAAGATTTCAGTTTGTTTTGAGTTTGGCAAGAATCCCGGAAACGACTTTAGGTCCCAGTTAGACCTACTAATACTGTGGCTTAGAAAGATATCGAAGTGGACAAAATTCAGGTAAGCTTTTATTAACTATATCAAGATAAGAATGAATATTTCCAAGTGTTTTTAAGAGTCGAACAAAACATGTGCTGCTGATGTTGAATTTGACATCGACTCAACGTGTCCGACTGAACGTTTATAAATTTAATAAATCAAATTCAAATGGAAATATTTACTTAAACGAATACTCCTTCAGTATTTAACGATACTTCAACAGTTTCATAACATTTCGCGTCGGTATGATTTGTAATCACGCAATGATTTCTTGGTACCCTCGACATGGGACGGAACTTTTAATATCACGTCAAATCAGATTTATCATTCCCTCTAGTGTAATGTTCTCCAGTCAGTTGTGTAAAATTCATCCTCGAACATTCGGATTCGTAGTGCGATGATCAGCGGCCCGAACAACTGTCCCCTTAATTTCCATTTTACTTGGTGAGATATGTAAAATGGAGATGGCGAAATTCAGTCAGGAAATGCAAATACATATATCCATGTTGCGTTAATTGAATCACGCTTGTTATCGATGAAAAGGTCAAAATAAATAAGTTTATAAAGTGCAATTAAAATTCCATTATAACTCCTTCTACTGTTGGCAGTGCATTGAATGTTTCTCTGCAACAGGAATCTATAATTAATTTATTTATTTTGGATTATTTCATCAAATTTGTTTTTAAATTAATTCGTTATTTAAGTGTATTGATTTATTCTAAAAACTATATCAAATTATTTATATATACATCTTACAGTTTTCTTAAAACTCTTAAAACTATGTTTACATTATACATTACAAAGATGTAAATTAATCAGTATTAATTTATTTTGCCAATAACTTACTGAAATAAACATGCAAAATAAAATTAACTATTAATTTGGTACAACCATATATATATATATATATATATATATATATATATACATTTGAAAGGAATCAAAATAATCTTATCTATAATCCGCTTTAATTCTTATTTAGAAAACTATGAGCAACTTCATAAAAGTTAATACAAATTAAAAAAAATTATTGCATAAAGGCTTATTCTTTCTTCGAAATATTTCATTTAATCTTGAGCTCTAACTAACTTCTCCAAAAACTTAGTTCGTCCATTTTTTATTGGCACGTGGCCGATGGTTATGAAAGTCTTGCCCACGTCATGAAATTCGTACATAATCCATTAATTCAGAGTATTATTTTCTTTTAGCAAATAAGCTAAAGCTGCCTACAGTTTTTATTTGAAGCACCTTCCTTATTAAATTAAATAAAAACAAAGGAACAAATGTGATAAAAATTAGATTAAATTTATATTTAAAAAATGCTTTCTTATTTAAGATTTTTTATTAGAATGCTAATCCTATTCTATGTAAGTAAAGTCAGTAATAATAAAGCAGATCAATTTTAAAGATTTGATTAATTTAACAAGAAATAAATTCCATTATCCATATAATGTTTTAGTTATTTCAAAATATTTAAATAATGTAAATATTTTTAATTAACTTAACTTTAATGAACTCTGTACATTTCAACATTATTTAATTCTCTTTTGGGAAGCATTCAAATCTCAAGAACGTTATCGTATTTCTCCAAAATGCAACAGGAAGTTGTCAAAACAATTTTCGCATTTTCTCAAGCATGGCACAACTGATATAAACAAATAAGTCTGAATTTAAGGAGTGATCGCAAGAGAGTTTGTAACGAAATCACATTGTGAAGGAAATAGTTCAAGAAATTTGTTTACCTAACTGACACTAATTTATAATAGTTTTGACATAAAGACTAAAAGAAATAGAAATAAAATTTACTAGCAACTAGAGATGGGTTAAATTTTGTCGAAATTTATATCAGGATTAATAATACTTCTAGAAAACATGATTTGAACGTAAGCAAGGTGAATCCTAAAAGTTTTATTTGCGAAATAATTAATAACCACTTAAATATTTTATTAGTTTATAAATATTCTGTAGGAAAATCCATATTTTCATAAATTGCAGGATTTCAATTATGATTTTCAATAAAACGTTAACGAGAAATCAAACCAAGATCCACGTGGATAGTCTAATGGAAAATTTATAAGATTCAATTGGGCAGTCTCACCAAAGTACTCTAACACATATCTATTAGATTCTATTAGGATTTCATAACAAAGTTTATTAGGTTGAATTATATGTCTGATTTAGTATAAGCATTAGATTATGTAATTTAATGCTTTTCATTGTAATGAAAACACCATTAAAATTACTATTCCAAAACATTAAAAATTATTCATATTTGATAAATTATTATTATTTACACATGTTTATTCATTTATTTGATTTTATTTTAATATCATTATATTTAATATCAATAATCATATCATTAATTAAATGTCATTATTTCCTGTATATATACATACCTAAATAAAAAACTAATTGCACACTGAGAATAAATAAAGAAATATAAATCAACATCACAAAAGTCATCTATAACTTGTAGTATTACAAAATATTAATAAGGAAAAATAAATAAGAAGAAACCTCCGTTTTAAAGGAAATTAATTTAAACTGAGTTACTTCGATAATTTTTTTCTATTTTGACAGGATTATCATTGTTTCTTCTATTTAATTCTATACATAGAAAAATGTTAATTTTTAATTTACAAACAAACTTCAGAAGTATGTAAATTAATTTAAATCTGCGTAAAACATTACATAAAAAATTAACAATAAATCCAACAATTAACGAATTCTTGTTTTCATTTTATATTAACAATTAAATTCAAACACTCTAACCTAATCTAACCAAACTTTGGTAAAATCTTGTGGCGTGTCGCCACAATCGCTCGAAATTCTACCGATTAATCAAAAATAAAACCAATATTCATTTAAGTACAAATTAGCAGCATTGATTGTTGCGAAGGACCTTTTTTCCCAAACTTTTTGTTCATATCCTTTCAATATTTCACGTCGGCAAAGACACAAACACAAAAAAATTACAACACAAGACAGAGCGGTGGCGCCATTTTACGCGCTTCTCGTTGACTTGTTAAATTACAGACGAAGCACAACGTCGAGGACCGTTCACTGATCGTGGCACAATCAGTACGGATTTTTGCTTCAAAATTATCGCATTTACGCGAATAATGCACTTGCCGTAAGTACATTCTCGTGCACGCTTGCGCTCTGGCAATTTTGAGACGAAATGTGCAGCCTATGGCAAGGGACTTCCGTTCGTCGGACAGGAACAGGAAGTCAAAACGACGACGAAACGATAACATCCTGTGTGCACAGACTGTCGGCTCCGCTTCGTCTCGATTATGCCGCCACGATTGTTTTTATTGTTGACACCTGTCGATTGTTTCTATTTTACACGCTTGATAACTTCGTTTATCTTATATCTCTCAGTCGTCCTCGTTATAAATCTTTTTGTTTTTTATCTTTGTTATTTTATCTATTCATTTTAACCTTGAGTTTGGGTTGCGATTTAGTTCAAATTTTAAGACGAAGAAACCTCCTGGTGATTATTACAAAATGATGATTTCAGGACAGATAAAGACGTTCGATACTGACGAGAAGAGGTTAGGAAAATGCAGAAGAATATTTGTACCGTTGGCCGATTTGACAACCAATTTATCCCCGTAAGTATATTTTTATGGTATCTTCAGTATAAACAAACTTAACAAAAAATTAATATGTTATAAAATACAGTTATATTAGCTATGATTTAAATAATAATGGTAAAGATGTATATCCCTTGGTTCCATTTAAGTATACAACCATGCTTATTTTGTAAAAGAAATTAAGTGACACATGGAACTTGATAAATCAAAATAAAAACAAACAAAAATAAACATTGGATTAGTTTCACTTTAAAAGGACTTTTATTTAATTACACAATTATATGTACCATGCATTTTAAGTATAAGTAAACATCATTACCTTGACAAGAAATAAATATTTCTTTGAAAAAATAAAAGTGGATCAAAAAATCAGATAAAAAACTTAAATACATTGAAAGAATAAATGATGTTTTTATTTGAATTATATTAAAATATATACGCATCTTCAACTTTTTATAATAAAAAAGTAATATTGATAAATTCTATTAAGATATTCATTTTTCATTATATAAGTTTAATGTCAACAAATACGTGAACATATGATATATATTGTTTAATGACAGATTAATATTCATATTTCAGAAATATTATAAAAATACTTTATCAATGTGTTCCGTTAATGATTGCAGTTTAATATAAATGTGAACAAAATTTTTTTTTAATAAAATATTCATTAAATTTTCAATTTTAAGTAAGAACATAACATTCAACACTGATGTTTTTTTAAAAAAATGAGATTTCTGTTTCAAATTACAGGTGGAAATACTGTCATGTGATCTTTCCAGGGGAACAAGATCTGAAGATGCCTCATCGATAGCCCAGTTAGGAAAACAGTTATTATTAAGTGCAAAAAATGGAGATAAAGAATCTGTAAGAGATCTTATGTGTAGAGGAGCACCTTTTACTACTGACTGGGTATATTTCAAAAATTATATTAAAACTAGTATTAATTGCAAACAGAATGTATTCTATTTTTTGAAATTATATGTTCTTATATTATATTCTTAATATATATATTCTATATCTGACAGTATAAATGTAGATTTGTTAAAAAGAATGGTCAGAAAATGCAAATAATAACATTTCTAAACAATCTTTTTATTTTTTTCTTTTTTCCATAAGTTTATTAAACAGATTTTCAATCTATAGGGAGATGTTTTTTGAATTGTTTAATGTTTGGTAAATTCAAAGAGTAATATTTATATAAATATTAATTTGGTCCCATAAATTGCCTCATAGACTAAGTTCTTAATTGTAATGTTAAGTTTGTGCCTTATTGAATTTTAAAAAAGAAATAAGAAGATATATACATCTATATAGTTTTTCTACAAATAAATCTGAAATTTAAATATTGTGAAGAAATCAAATATCAAACTGAAACATTTAATTAATACTTTCAAAATAAAGCTTATCTGTACAATTCCAATATGGCTTACTAAAAAAAGTTTACTCTTTGCATAATATTAACTTACATAATATATAACTGAAAACAGAATGCAATAGTTATAATGATGTATAATGCACCTTTATAAAAACATTTAAATAATGATTATTTTTATTTCAGTTAGGTACTAGTGCATTACATTTTGCTGCTCAAAACAATCATTTAGAAACAGCTGAAGTTTTACTGAAAGCTGGAATATCAAGAGATGCAAGAACAAAAGTAGATCGAACACCATTGCACATGGCTGCTTATGAAGGGCACCATGAAATGGTCCAATTGTTATTAAATTATGGAGCTGATCTTGATAGTAGGGATATGGTAAGACCCAGTTTTTTATTTTATAATTATCAATTAACTATATTCTTTACCTAAACAACTTTTTTCAACACTTAATATTTAATTTATTTAATATTTCTATGACTTGTTACATTTTACGTCCGAAATTTTTAGTCAAGTGTCTAAATAATGATGGTATGCTAAGTGTGTGCAATCTGATTTATTGCCTCAATACTTCAATAATAATTATGACAATAATAATAACGTATATAAGATGTTAAATGTTAGATAGCGTTTTGTTTTTTGGTTACACTGAAACTCATCAGTAAGCATATAACAACACATTCTCTTGAAATAAATTCATAGCATATAAGACATTGGTTACACTAGCCTTACTGATGAGTTTCAGTGTAACCTAAAAACTAAACGTATTATTGAAATGTTGAGGCAATAAATCAGATTGCACAGACTTAGCATACCATCATTATTTAGACACTTGACTAAAAATTTCGGATGTAAAATGTAATAAGTAAGTAAAGTATAATACCAACTATAATTAAAATTGTCAATTAGTAAATGTTGATACAAAGTATTAGAAAAAGTAATTATTTCTTATTTACAGATTACTTATAACAAATTAATTCACACTAAATAAATTTTTGATAGTAGTAAAAGGAAACTATTGCGAGAAAAATTATTTTTTATAAACAACAATGATTAAAATTTATTAACAGACATATAAAAAAATATATGTAAAATTAAACAAAATATCCTATTAAATAATTTTAATAATTAGTATAAATGTTTCATCTTTAGCTAAAAATGACACCTCTTCATTGGGCTGTAGAAAATAAACATGTAGAGGTAATTAAGATTCTACTGGAACGAGGTGCAGATGTTTTTGCCACAAGTAAATTTGATAAAACGCCAATAAATCTTGCAATAGAACATCAGAGGTTTGATTTAGTTGGAATGTTAAATCAAGAGAGAGACATTTTTACAAAACAAGCTGGTTTACAATGTGATGAATCTGCTATTGAAAGCCAGTTTCATCCTAATATTGAAATCACTGAAGAAGGTTTGCTACAATTAGAGACGGAAAGACCAGAAGAAGATCAAATTCAATTCCAAGAACATCAGTCTCAGAGAAAAAAGGGGCCAGGTACATATATCTTTTTAAAACAAATTTATTCATTGAATTTCGGTAATAATTAATTTAATTGTGTAACTCGCATTATTATTGTTTTGAAATATTTAATATTTTAATAAATTTGCTACGGGTAATTCAAAAAGTGGAGTCACACCATTCGGGCTTTCAGTGGCCCTTGTTCAAAAAACAATTAATCGAGAATAATTGTTCAAATTCAGTTATTTTTTCAAACAATTGGCCTTATCCACAGTAGCTCATGTAATTATTAATATTATTGTAGAAAAAGATAATAATTTATTATTGACATTTTTTGATTATTTTTAATGATGATTTTGAGAGAGAAATATAGTATAATTAAATAATTTACTAGAATTGTTCAATTGACTTGAATGGAAAATTATATTTTGTGTCATAAAAAACGATTTCCAAAAGATGGTAATTTCAAAAAATTGGAATATACGAAAAACAATTTTAACAATTCTAAAATATGTACATTGCATTTTTTCTAATTAATTATTATTTTATAAAATATGTATAATTATATATTTGGTACCTATTTCACCAATTTAAAGGTTTTCATCGAGTGAAATATCATCTTAATTATTATTACATTTTCTGATAGTATTGTGCATATTATGTATTTTGAGCATTTAAATTTAATATTTTATTTTATTAAATATTAACAGACAATGTTTGCTTATTACCGTCTTATTATAACGATATAATTTAATTGAAATTTTTACTAAATTTAATTATATATTTATTTTATGTTTAATTATGTGCTTTATTATATTATATATAAGGTGGTTAATAAATTTAATGCAATTTTGTTTACAATAAATATTTGTTAATAATCATTTGATCACTGTTAACCCCAATATTATGCAATAATATCATTTTTTTATTATATAACTCCTAAAATGTTTATCAGAGATAAATCGTATTTTCTATTTTATTTTAGTATCTGCAGAAAAAAAGCAGCGTATGCTTTTCCAACAAATACAAATTGCAAGTGATGATGAGCCAGAAAAAGAATTAGATAAAATTGATGGAATTGTTAATGCGGCGTATATGAGTGGTAAAAACCACAAGGACATATCAAATTTTACAGTTGATCAACCATTAAAATTACTACAAGCCCATGGAATTACAATGATTCCTGTAGACAATGATTCCATTGTCGAAAATGCCATGGACAATGGCAGAACTGTAGTTTTAACAGGTATAAGTCTGAAAAAATTATCTTATACACTAAAAATATTGAGTTAGAAACAATTCATTATTTGTTGAAATAGAATAGTCTGAAATAATTTAACAAAATGAATGCATATCAATTTCTGATATCTGAACATGTAATTTAGATTAATGTAAATTAAATACTTTAGAAAATACAATATAGATCTTGTTATAATTTGCTTATTATCAGCATTGCAGATGCTGATTAAATTAACGTTTAGACACAATTAAATTATATTGTAATAGGAATTTTATTCAGTCTGAAATATAAATTTTAATAATCTACATTTGAAAACTAAAAAATTTATGTTTAACAATTATATGTACACACACAGAACCACACACACGAAGTCTAATTATATTCTTCTATCGTTTTTCAGAAGCCGGGAAACTTGCTTTAAATTTAACAAAATCAAATGTTAAAAGAATACAAGTACAAAATCCTAAGAAAATTACACCTAGAAAAGTGATAGCAATAAGAGCAGATCAAATTATTGGTCAACATACAAATACAACATCGAGAAGCCCGAATATTCTTAAGAAAAACACAACAGATCACAAAAATAAGACTTTTATAACGACTATTTCAAATGCACAAAATATTGGTTCAATTACATTTAATCCTTTGACAAAGGTAATATTTAAACAAAATTTTATTAAATATAATATTAAAATTACATATAAAAGTATAAACATCCTTACTATTTGTTCACCAAATTCTGCAATGCATGATTTATATGAATAAAAATAGAAAAAAATGTTATAGTTACTTTTTTATGAACAAATAAACTTTTTTTTAGGTAAAACCAATTACGAAAACACCAGATAATTTGATTTTACATTTGGATGATGAGATTGAAGAAATAACTGAAGATGAGAATAATAAATTGAACACAAAAAATGAAGAAGTAAAAGAAACGGACGTAGAAGTTTTAAGCCGCGAATTAGCAAAAGCTCGCAAATTGATCGAAGAGTACCGTAAAAAATTACAGAAAAAAGCAGAGGAAGCTGAAAATTACAAACAACAATTACGAAATATTATGGCGCAACGTACAATGAAATAAGAAACACGTTGAAGCTCTTAATTATAACTTACTCTTTATTGCAACACGATATTTCATTAATATATTTCAATGTCTTAAAGATAAGACAATAATAAAAACGAATTATACATTATTTACCCATATAGTACAGAATATTTTGAAATATTTATGGGAATAATAGTTATTAAATATTTATAAAATATATTCAATATTTTATATTTAGTATATAACAAATATATATTTTCATAAATATTTTCATAAATATTTTTTAATATTATTACAATAGTGCATATGATACGCCACTAGATTTGGGGTTAAATTTCAAGACATGGAAAATACAACTAACTATCGCAAAGATGTAAGCTAAAAACTAGGATAAGAGAAATTTCATTTATTTTTGTTCGTCATGTATGAAAAGTGACCTCTTTTGTGCCCCTGTGTCACTTTACGCCCGAGGGCGGGCAAGCGGGCGGATAATTGATTTTTGCTTCTGCTTTCTAGAAACAATCGATCATATCATTCACCTTTTATAGTATTTTTTAAATCTTTTAACAAATCTTTAGTTACCCTATTGGATAACCTAGGTTTTGCACTCAAAAGATCACTTTTCTTACAAGATGAACAAAAAATTATGTTCGTATGTCGGGCGCAAAAGCAATTGGCACTTGGTTTGTTTCGACTTTCACCTCAGGTATCCGAAAAACCCTCGGCTGGCCTCGGTTTTACTCTGATGTTTTTGGTTGCACCTCAACAAACCTTGTCGCAATTACTTACTTTGCGCCCTACATACGAAAATAATTATTTACTTATTTTGGACTTTAATAAGTCACCAACAAGTAAAAGTTCGAACCTGGTATTTTGCATCTTTGTCAAATGCATTGTTGATAGCAATAAATTGTTGAAGCGTGTAAAAAGATTTTAAATTTATAATCTATTAATAATAGCATACGTTGAGAGTCATTATATATGTGTGTGAAAGTGAAAGTGGAAGATAAATTTCTATTTTATTTGTATAAATAGAAAAACAAAAAAGTCTTATTTGTGAACAATGAGAGTGTATCTTTTTGTAAAAAAAAAAAACTATTTTATATGTAAATGCGCCATTTTTATACAGAAGTTAATGATAAAATATAATTAACACATCGTTACAGGTTAAAGTTTATTTTGATATTTACTAATTGACTATCATAATTTGTTTCAGTACTATCCTTTTCTATTTTGGTTTGAATATTTTTTGAAATTATTGCTAATTGTTTAATTACAATTATTGTAAAGATTATACATTTTGTAACAAACTAAATTGATTTGTACAAAATAAATATAAAGAGCATTTTTTTGAATGTACATTCAAGTTTTAATTTTGTAGTTATTTTTGTTACATTAAAAATTTCAACATCTACACAAGTTTTAATAAGTAATCAGATTATAGTTTTTAAAATGCTTCTTATCTGACTCCTTGTAATTAAACATACATTTTTCATTCGAGGTAGACAGTAAGGACAAAATTATATTATTATAATAAAATCGTAAAAATAGTAAGAATGTATTTTGGAGTATACTGTAATTAGTTTAAAAATTTTAATTTGTTACTATTATATCAACCAATAATAACAATAATTACATTGTTATTGAGTTGAATAAAATGGAGATCAATGTTATAATAAGAAGAGGACAACCACGGAGTCATGGATTTAAGAAGATAACTTGTTATTCTTTGTAATAACAAATTGCTGAAAGTTGTTAAAAAATTATGCCGAGCAGATTAAAACAAAATTTGTTAAATATCAACAATTCCGAAATTTATTTGGTCAATTTTTCGATAATTTTTCGTTTTTAGTTCTTTCAGAAGCTTTTTACGAATTTTTATTTTTACAAGTAGTGTATGTAAAATTTTTGCATCGCATACATTTAACACTAATTTTAAACAATATTTATTTAATATATTATATTTACAACATTTTTAACGTAAACACGTGAACAATTTTATTAAAATTCTTAAAGCATAGTATAATAAAATTTAAAATATATCTACCTCAGTAGCAAAAGAGATTTTAAGATGAAATGTTGCTCATTGGCCAACTTAGAATGAACATAACTATCTTAACACTAGACGACCAAAGCAGTCATTTTGACTGCTGACCTCTCCTTCTAACGCACGGTACTGTAATTCAGATTGTCCTTGTTTAGAAATTGTCTGGTCGTTTTAGTGTTAACAATACATAACTTTAAATATATTGTAAAATAAAAATTAATTTAAAATAAACACAACCTACGTCAAGAGTTAAACAAGTTTAAAATTTTTTAAATTAGTTTTTACGTATTGCAACTCTTCTCAGAAAGTTATCTTTTGGGAATGGTTTCATTAACTATTTAGATATTAGGTTCAAATCTACTTTCAAAATATAGCTTTCTGAGAATAGTTGCAATACGTAAAAATTAATGTAAACAATTTTAAAATTGTTTAACTGTTGGCGTACTTTACTTTTTTTTTTAATTAATTTTTATCTTGCAATATATTTAAAGCATTTAAAGATATGTATTTTAAAGAGGTTATTCTAAGATGGCCAATCAGTGACATTACCTTAAAAGATTCCAGAAATATTTAATAAAACACACAAAAAATTGATTTGGGAAATCCTAGAAGTATCTATGATATATTCTTGAAATATTAAAAAAATTAATCTCCCTATTATACTAAGAATATTTCTAAAGTCGGACATTAGAATATTTTGTCTATTAAATAGTAATGGCGTATTCCAGACAGAACAATTCCTTAATTTCAAAAAGGATGCACTTGTATAAACACAATTATCTTTCCTTTAATAATTTAAGAAATTTTTTCAGTCTCGAATACGCCATAGTCCAGTTCGAACAATTTCTAAAATTAAAAAAGGACAGACAATTCTGTTCATATGAGTGTATCTTTATTTTTAATTTAAGAAATTGTTACAGTTGGAGCATGCCAATAGAAAGAGTGCACGTTCACCTCGTGCTTTCTCTTTCCTTACAAAGTTTTACCCCCTCCCCGCTGTTTTTGACTCTGCCATCTAATGTAAACACGTAATCGGAGCCAATAGCGCGTTTGCAGATGTCGCTTCTAACTGTCCACACGGTGTTACTGCGTGTGCCACATCACCAAATCAACATTGTCGAATTTACACTGGATCAACCAACACACAAGCTTCGATCGCGGTCAGTTGCCGAGTGACATGCTCATACATTAGGTTGCTTTAAACGGTGTACTCGTCGACATTACTTTCGTGTTGTGCACCCTCGTGTGTCGCAGTCCCAGGTTTTGTCGTAAACGTGTTGAACATGTTAAGTAGCTCTTGTTGAGCCAAACTTGATCACAATCGTAGACGTGTACAGCACAGTCCGCCTTCGAGCACGTGGCTCCATTTTGCCTGTCTCCGGCTATAACACAGTTATCTCAGTTCGCGTCACAACGTGTTTCCGAAGATGAGCGCGCCGCAGCAACAAACCAAGTTCGGCACCGTCAAACGTGTAAGTATATCTCACAATTGTTTGCAATTTATTTGCGCCACTTTTGGTCGCGCGCTTTCCGCATCCCAACGCGATTAACAGCAAATTACACAACGGAATTGACTCGAGCTAAACAGCTGGTCAGGTCGCTTTCACATATGGTTCGCACTTTGACGCTTATTCGTAACTTAAGGCTTTCATATTTCTAACGGAAAAAATTCATCGATGATTTTATCAATCAAGTTGGTTTAATTATAATCGTGCATTTTGGAAAATTTCATTCCAAATACACGTTCCTTAATACGGGAAGCGAGCCGGTTTTCCAAGCAGATTTGTGTAACGCAGTTTTTCTCGTTTTGTAGCATATTCTTGTTTCATGATTCTTTGGAACATTTTTAAGCTTATAAATTGATTTCTTGTTGCAATAATAGTTTTGTTAATTTTTTGGGCAAAGGAAGCTGAGTTTTTGGAATTGATAATTCTTAAAATATGAGTATGCTGTAGTAGTCATATGTTGGAAAATTTTTCTTTTTATATAATTATTTCCTTTTTCAATGAATTCGTCATTTTTTACTTTGGAGCATTTACTGACGTGCCAGTTATATTAAGAATTTTTGTATAGATATATATCATACTTTTTTAATGACTTTATAATTAGTTAATAATAGATTAGTATAAATTTTAAGTTTTAATTATTTATAATATTAGAAAACCTACAGGTGTATATCATTAATAAAATGTCTGATGTTCTTTATTTGACTATAACGATTCAATATTTGTGCATATGGAATAAAAAAATGAAAAGGTGTCAGGAACTTTTAATGATTTATACAGTTATCAATGATTAATTAGAATTAGAATTTTAGATAGTAACATTTTTATAAGTGTAAGGCAGTAATTTTTTTTTAAATTATTCGAATTTGATTTGTAATATATGTATTATATGTTATGTTGACCCATATAGTATGTTAGCTATTAAACTTAAATTATATAGTAATATTATCTTTATTTGTGGTGTAATTTATTTTGGAAAATGATTGATATTAACACAAATTTCAATTGAGTTTTTTTTATTTATCAGAAATGATATTTTAATGTTGTTTTTTTTATAACGACTTATATAAAGCTTTTCATCGAGTAATTTCATATATAGAGATAATGCTAATAAAATTAACTTTTGAATTAACTATGAAGTTCAAGAAATTTTTTAACATGATATTAATTAACATTGTAACATTTTCATTCCAGATTGTCTCTGGAGATACTATTACGATAAGAGGAAAGCCCAAACTGAATGGCCCACCATCTGAAAAGACGATAACATTGTGTAATATTACTGCACCTAAATTGGCTCGTAAAACCAATAAGTAAGTATTGCATTTATATGAATGTATATATATAATTACACAATGCATCCTTTATAAAAAATCACCATTCCCTTTATTAATATTATTATATTTATATATATTTTTATTATAATTTTATACATGTACTTATGTTCAGCTTTATCATAATTATGTGGTTTAACTAAAAGTTCAATTATCTTGTTAAATTTAATTCAATTAATTTTTTAAATTTATTCTGACTTATATAAAATTTCAAATAAATATTAATGAATTAAAACAAAATAAGAACACAAGATCATACTTAATAATTGTACCTCCTTAATTAGTATGTTTTTAATTTTTACAGTGAAGTAACTAATGATCAACCTTATGCGTTTGAAGCAAGAGAATTTTTGAGAAAAAAATTGATAAAACAACCAGTGGTTTTCAGTGAAGAAAAAACTATTAAGGAGAAAATTTTTGGCAATGTGTGGCTGAGAAATGGTATGACATTACTATAAATATTATTTATAAAATATTAATTAATAAAAGTAAAAATTGTCATTAAATAACAATTACAATCATACAGCAAATGATGTTGATAATAAAATCAGTGGAAATCATTAATCATGCATATTCATAAAATATTTTGAAATCACACATTATTTTTAAAGAACGGGCACAAATAAAGGGTTCTTATCACTTGTATTACAAGGTATATTATGTAAATTCTTTCCCGAAGATTGTTTGTAAATAAAAATGTGATTCAATTTAATATGAGAAAATGATACCCTGATACAATATCTTATCATTTAAATGCTTCAATAATTTTATGCAAGTATCTTATTACTTTCTTCATGAAACATTGTTATATATACTTTCCCTACAAATTTGATAATTTGTTTTAATTGTTTTAATTCTTTATTATAAAAAAAATTATTTATAATCGACCATTTTTACTTTTTAATATTATTAATTGATTCGACAAACGTTTTCTACATGTGTTAATAAATCATATAAACAACGAATTGTTTGATGAATACAGGTTTGAATATGAAATATAATAAACAAATTTTTTTGCAGATAGCACAACTGGACAGAACATTGCTGAGTTATTAGTATCAGAAGGTTTAGTGACTGTGAAACGAGACAATCGTAACACAAGTCCGGAGTTACAGCGACTCATAGAACTGGAAAGTGCTGCAATTGCTGCTGGTAAGGGCAAGCACTCGAATTCTCCCACGCAGCAACACGTGCGTGATATCAAATATGTGGAAGATGATCTTCAAGCGGTTATGGACAAACTGGGTAAAAAGAAGATCGATGCTATTGTTGAGCATGTGCACGATGGTTCAACCATGAAGGTGTTGTTACTGCCGGACTTTTACCGCATCACCTTAGCAATCTCTGGCATTCGCTGTCCACGCATGAACTCCACCGATCCTAGTGAATTGGATCTAGCTAAAGAGGCACAGTATTTCACTGAATCACGTTTGTTGCAGCGTGATGTTAAGGTTATCTTGCAGTCTATTAGCAACAGCCAGTTTATTGGCAGCGTGATTCACCCTGCGGGTAACATTGCCGAAGCTTTGCTTGATGAAGGCTTTGCCAAATGCGTCGATTGGTCGATGCGAAATATCAAGTCAGAGTCACAGAAATTGTACGAAGCGGAAAAGCGTGCTAAGGAAAACCGTTTGAAACAGTGGAAAGATTATACTCCACCCGAAAGTCAGGGTGAATTCAACGGCGTGGTTGTAGAGATTGCTAGTGCCGATTCTATCATTGTTAAGTCGTCTAACGGCGAGTTGAAGAAGGTATTCCTAAGCAGTATCAGACCGCCTAGAAAAACTGCAACGGATGATGTTAAAACCGGGGTTAAAATCCGTCCCCTTTATGACATCCCGTTAATGTTCGAGGCAAGGGAGTTCTTAAGAAAGAAACTCATCAGAAAACCGGTTAAGGTTATTGTTGATTACATTCAACCAGCTCAAGATAAATTTCCAGAAAAAACCTGTTGCACGGTTATGGTTGGAAAGGTAAGAAGTAGATTTAAAAAAGATTTAATTCCTTAAATTACACAAAAACATTATTTTTTATAATTTATAAATAAATTGTCGAAATTTGAAGTAAGATAAAAGTTAATTTCATGTTACATTTAATAGCTTGTTGAATATAATAAGTTGTTTTTCTCTTGTATTTATAGTTGGAAGGTGTTATACTCCAATTACATGCTACTGTACTCCAATTACATATTAAATTGTACCGCTTTGCTTTCTTATATCTTTTTTTTTTCTTTATCTATAGATAATTCATGATTATTTTCTATTTATTTTCTTTTTAATGCTATACTGAATTACGTAATATGTTTCAATTATTTGTTAGATTTAATAAATCTTGTTTCAATCTTACATTTTTACAAATTATTTTTAAACTATCAGCATTTTATTTTCAAATTGATTTTCAATTTTTAAATAATTTTCTTTAAAAGAACAACAAATAATTTAATTTTAAAATAACAATGTTTACATTATTTTACTACAAATGTTTTTTGAGTAAGTGCAAAGCAGTAAAATAAATAATACAAAATTAACCATTTTCAGGTAAATATCGCAGCAGCAATGGTGTCAAAGGGCTTAGCGACAGTAGTAAAATACCGTCAAAACGACGATCAACGCTCATCGTACTATAGTGAGTTGCGTGATTCAGAAGAAAAGGCTGAGAAATCACAACATGGTCTTCATGCGAAGAAGGATATCCCAATGCAGAGAATACGTGACGTGTCAACAGACGCGGCAGGCGCTAAATCTCACTTGCAGGCGCTGAAGCGTGCACGTGAAGTCAAAGCCGTAGTCGAGTTTGTGGCCTCAGGTTCCAGATTAAAGTTGTTCGTGCCAAAGGAATATTGCTTGATCACTTTCCTTCTTGCTGGCGTCAAAGTACCACGCGCACCAAGACTTATGCCCGGCGCTACTGGTAACACCGAAGGTGAACCTTTCGGAGAGGAAGCTCTACTTTTTACTAAGGAACATTGCTTCCAGAAGGATGTAGACATTGTTGTTGAAAATATGGAATCGAAAGGCAGCGGTTTTATCGGTTGGCTTTTCGTTGACAACGTCAATCTTTCGGTCGCCCTTGTGGAAGAAGGCTTGGCTGAAGTCTCTTCGTTTATCGAACAGGGAGAGTATTATAAAGCCTTGAAAGAAGCCGAAGAGCGTGCTAAAGCCAAGCGTTTGAATGTAAGTTAAACATAGTTTTTTTTTTTTCATTTTCTACGTTTTATATATTACATATATGTATTTGTTTTATTTTTATTCTTTTTATATGTTATGAAACTAAGTATACAATTTTAATTTGTGTTAGATTTGGGCTGACTATGTGGAAGTAGAAGTCGAGCAAGAAAAAATAGAAGATGAAAAGCAACCGACCGAACGCAAGATTGAATACCAGGAAGTAGTGATATCAGAGGTCACCAAGGATTTGCATTTCTACGCGCAGAAGTTCGACCAACGTAAGAATTTGGAGAACATGTTATCGCGATTGCGCCAAGAATTGGCCAACAACCCACCACTCCCTGGTGCATACACCCCGAAAAGGGGCGATATGGCTGTTGCCAAGTTTACTGAAGATGATCAATGGTATCGCGTGAAAATCGAAAAGGTTTCTGGCGGTATGGTCAGTGCCTTCTATATTGACTATGGTAACAGTGAGGTTCTCGAAGCGTGGCGAGTAGCTGCTATGCCAGCCGGATTTAATGTCGACAAACCCTATGCTACTCAGTACATATTAGCATGCGTTCAATTACCCAAGGATGTAAGTTCTGTTACTTTTTTTTAACATTTAAATAATGTTAAATATACATATTTTCATATTTCTCGATAACATTCAAAATAAAAAATATACAATAGGTTAATTTAAAAACAAGCAACTATTTTAACAAAAGATAAATTTCAATAAATAAGGTCTCGGACTACTGAATCTTCTATCATATTGTATATTTTTTATTTAATACATTTATATATATAAAAAGAAAAATATAATTTATAAATCATAAAAAAAAATAAAAGATAGATATTTATTTTTTTAATACTTTTTCTAGGAGGATGATAAAGAGGAAGCGATTAAGGCATTTAGAACGGACACTTTGAATGGAGACAAGTTCTTATTGAACGTTGAAACAAAGAGTGGAGGAATTCCTGTTGCGACACTTGTTCACGCAGAAAGGAAAGAAGATGTTGGTAAAGAGCTTATTCGTTATGGATTTGCTTTGGTTGGAAATCGAGAGAAAAGGCTACAGAAATTGGTAAGTTTGTATTTTGAGAATGTTAGATGCTCAAATTTTCATTATTGCTTGAAAATCTGAGAAATATTAAGATTTTTTTCTTTCTTTAAGATATTTATTAATTTATTTATGTTCCAAGTCATATTAATATGAATTTTATAAAGGCCTATTAATATATTTTTTAACCAAATTTGGAAAGATTTATAATATTGTATTGTATTCTAAACATGGAACCCTTTGCAATGTTTTCAATTTATTATTTTTAATTTTGCAGCATGAAATATATGCTGAAGCTCAAACATTAGCCCTGAAGGAGCGCATCAACATTTGGCAATATGGAGATATCACGGAGGACTACAAGGAAGACCGTTAAACAATGACTGAATGTCTACTTTGCATCGCTGTATACCCGAAATGACACTGACATAAAACAAATAAAAAAAAACTAAAACTAAAAAAAATTAAAAATGAAATAAAACTGCTAACGATGCATAATAAAGTCATAATAATACATCCACAGTGTATATGGGATTGTGCAGTGTAACATTCCTTCACCGAACACTAATTTGATTATAATTAAAAATAATCAATGGAAGGGTCGATTTGGAATAAAATAAATTTACTTTTTACCTTTTTTATAACAAAAAATTTTATAGTCGTTAACAAATGCGTTACGAAATATACAACATTTGAATAATAATCATGTCATTCAACATGTTCTCAGAGTTTGGGAAAACGAAGAGACAAATGTTGTATTTGCACTTGATTGACGTAACGAAAGAATCTTTCATTTTCGACAATCGATGGATTTATTTTGTTAAAGACGATCCGAGATTATGAGTAAGAAAACGAAAGAAATTTAATGAATTGTACATATAATCAGTACCATTTACTATGATTCGAGTGATGGAGGAATGTAGAGAGTGGTGAACCTTCATGTCCTTTTCTATTATCAATATCTCGATGAAATTCGTAGGGTTTATGGAAATGTCAAAAAAAAGAGAAAAAAAAAATAAATAAGTACTGAATGTAATTAGCTAATGTTTTCATTAATTATTCCTTTTCCTTTCTAAATAAAATAATAATTATACATTCTTAAAAGGCAAAGCTCAGCGTGAAGTTACAAAGTTGTTATCGGGAAAATATTTTAATGCGTCAATAAAAATGCGCGCGCAACTAATCAATCCTGCAGATCAACTTTGCTTATAATAAAAAAGACAAATTTTAAACACATTTTCGTATTTAAATATGAAATATACAAATATAATTGGAATAGAAATACATTTAAAAACGCTCTAGTTAATATTATATATGAAGAGTTTAATATCAATTTATAGTTGAACAGTTAAAACCATTTATTATATTGAAATGTTGTAGTTTTAAAAACAATACAGTAACCCTATATTACCCACTCCTTCCACGCGCCTTCCAATTCGCGGGATTTATTTACTCGCATGAGTCTAATAGGGATGTACACCCAGTCTCTATAGAAGATGGGACAAGCGAATTTGTCAGTGAGAGCATTTAAGTTGGCAGTCCTGATGACAGAGACAAACTGACTCCGCGCGAGGGACAAAGAAACACTACGTTTTTACTTACG
>JABFPN010001689.1:0-27068 GCA_022817305.1 Leptoteleia sp. ZL-2020 | reverse complement strand
ATTTTTTTTTATTTTTTTTTTTTTTTTTTTTTGTGTAGACATGTACTGACTAAAGTTTAAATAGAATTGGTTTCAATAAACTACAGATAAGATTTTGACTTTTAGAAAATAACGATTGGAATTCATAGTGGTGAAGTGGTAACGGGAGTTATTGGACATCGCATGCCAAGATATTGCTTATTTGGAAATACCGTTAATTTAACTAGCAGAACCGAAACAACGGGTGAACCTGGCAAAATCAATGTTTCGGAAGACGCATACAGGTATACTTTTATATCTTCAATACATTCTCCTTATATATTCAATATATATATATAAAGATGAATAACTTATAATAAGCAATAATTCGCATTAATTTAAAATCTTAAAAATATCTCTTAAATGATATTGATATTAAATAAATTGATAACCCATATTCAGTCATCAATTTTTATTAAAATTAGTTATGAACGAAGTTAAACTATATATCTTTTAATGCATTATTCATCTAATTGGGTCATTTTCAAGAATCTTTAAATAATTTACATTCAAGGACTACTTTTAAATTCGCAACTTTAAGTTACGATGCTTTATTTATACAAACCATACTTAGTACAAAATACGATACAGTATGTGAATAAATATTGTGAAATTTCACACTTTAACAGAAACGTATACAGTCATTTATATTCTTAGTCTAGTATGAAATACACCCTTGTGAGTATTTACATATCAATAATATAACACAATTATTATATTGCATCGTATAAATAAAATTGTCAACCTCGGATAAATATTAGTCTGACATTAAATCCAAATAATCTTTTAATGTTTCGGGAATTTGTAGCTTTCTTATTCCATGCGGTAACGACCAGTTATCGTAAAGTGATTTTCGTATTTGACAGCGACATAAATGCATAAGTTCTGGTGGACAAAGTCCACTTCTTTCTGGCGGTACTATATTTTTTTCAACCAAGCACGGATATTGCTCGTGCATTAAAACTGTGGCAATTCCACTCTGTTCCGCTACGTGGCTAGGGGTACGAACGTAAACCACGGGTACAGTTCTCAATAGTAACTTCAAACAAAGTAACAAGTGCGGGGAATAATTGATCTCTTTTTTCTCCCATGGATTTGACTCGCACTCGTTCAATTTGAGTAACAAACTTTCGATCGGAGTCGGTAAAAATTCATCCATTTCACAGGAAGCTCCGTAACGAAGCATAATCAACAAAATATCCGGCGCACCGTGTTGAATAGCTACTCGAAGTGGCATCGTACGACCGTAGGATTCCATCGGAACGTCGATAAATCTCCTTTTTTTTCCGGTAGTGACACAGTGATACCGTAATTTACCGGTAACTGCGTGATTCATAAAGTAGATTAATGCTTTAATGCTCTCTTCTCTGTCTTCGAAATCACTCTTCCAACCGGATAAAAAATGCGTTACCCTTGTCCCAAAAATGGCCCCTATGAAAATTCTCTCGAAAGTTTGCTCACAATAAAACATGTCATTGAGAATTCTCGAGATGATGTCATTGTTCCTCAGGTTCCAATCGTAGCATAATTTTGCTGCAACGTATAGAACATTGTGAAATTTGCCCAACATACAGACCGAACCATTTTCAGCCATAGATATGTTATGATAACGAAGTGCTGATTCAACGATCCTTTCACACACATCGGATTTCTCCAGATTTTCCGCTGTTGAAAAAATAATGTACTTCATTATTGTGAAGTAGTGAAGTAATAAACGAACGTTCATTTAAATAACGAACCTTTTCAAAATTAAAATAAAAAAAATTTCCTATTTCGAGTAACGAAATGATAATTAATTATTATAATTTCATATAAATGTATATATATTCTAATGTTAGACGGTGCTTACGCGGTAGTGTCCTTGATTTTATTTTGCAAGTTACATGTCCGAGTGCTTTGAATGCTTAAATTTTAATTTTAATTCGAAAGAGTGATTTATTTTATTAAAATTTTAAAATTATTTCACTTTGCAAAAAAAAAGAATGTTTTTATTTATCAGCATTGGAATATATATATCAAAATGTGTTTATTTAAAATATTTCAGTGAACTTAACTACTTTAATGGAGACACTATCTTATTTATCATTACAAAAGAACAATTTGAAGGAGAATAATTTATTAAAAAAATAATGTAATCAGCTTAATAATTGCTTAAGTGTTAATGTACATTAAGTAAGAATAAGATTCATGGTACAATACCTTCAGCACAACTATTTATTACATCGGAAAAAAATTTGACAAGCATTCGACGTTTATATCGAGACGCTAATTCACTGCGTTCTAATTCAGAAAAAAGTCTGTCGAAATAACAATCGATGAGCACTTCCATTTTTTTTATTAATTTAAGTACAAAATTAACAAGACGACTTAAGATGTGAGAAAATTGACTTGTTCTGTTCGTCACACGAATGCACTTTTTCGTATGAGATATGAGGGATGTGATGCGACACCTTTAATTCTATTAGGTACCAGAATACATTGCAATGGCTTCGCAAGCTTGAACCAAGTCAGTTTTACGTACAATTTTAACGTGACAATGACACATACATTGACCTTTAAATTTATTTCATTGTAAATGTCGCGATTAATTGTAACTTGTACATTTTATTCGATAATGTTCAATTGTTTCTTTATTTACAAAAAAGTAGCTTTTAAAATCCTTTACATTACGCTGCAATAAAAGAAACAGATTTTAAATCAATTGAAGCTTTAAAAGCAATTCAATGCAAAAATATAATGTGAAATATTTTACTAAAATCTTGGAGTACACTTTTTTAAAATTATATTTAAAAATGGGTTTCTGATGAACTTATTTAATTTCAATTAATAATTGATTAAGTTAAAAACATATATATACAAATGTTCGTTTGTTATTCGATGAATTAATGTTGACAAATTAATTATATATTATTATTGAAATATATATGAAATACGAAATTGTTTTTATCTCATAGAAACTAATTTACCGTAATTTTATTTACAGATATTTATGCATGCCAGAAAATCAACATCCAGAATTTTTACTTGAATACAGAGGACCAGTTTCTATGAAAGGAAAATCTGAACCTATGAACGTTTGGTTTTTATCTAGAGAGCGGGAATTACCATCATAAGGACTATGAAACATTGTACCGCCCACAAAATTCTTTGAGACACTTTTACTATAGCAATAATGTTAAAATCTGTTAGGCTAAGTATATTACATCGTATAATGGTGTGTATATACATATATATATATATACACACACGTAAACTAATATAAAGTTATGTAAAGTCGTAAAAATATTTTATTAAGAAACTTCTTGAAGAAAAGTGTATGCGACACGAATTCCTACAAAAATAAACTTATTCATTGTCTTCAATGAAATGCAAATTGGAATACATGCAGCGAAAATTTATAGAAAATTGCACTATATTTTACGTAATAAGGCGAAATAAATTTTATTAATAAGGGTTTGTGAGTCGCAATTAAAAACTTTTACATAAAAAATTTTAATTTTTTCAATATTAAAATTAAAAATTCTAATCTCGAACTACACACTGGAAATAATTTTGACAAATATATATATACATATAAATAACAACTGCCAAATAAAAAATTCTTTTGATACTTGCTTTAATCATAATATCCTGCAGTATCCTCCCCGACAATAATTTTATTTGTATGAACAAAATAAAATTTTGAATTTTTTCTTTAGTTGCTTTTTCTGCATAATTAGATTTTCTTGGAATAATTTGAGTGGTGCTTAAAAGTAGCTTTCAAATCAACACAGCCAAGGTGAAGGGCTAGTGAATTTAGTTAACTTTTTAGAAATATTTAAAGCATTACACTTTATTTCCACATTAGTTATGTTATAAATAATTAACATAAATAAAACATATACATTGAATAATAGTTTCAAATATGTAAAAGTAACCACTCTGTTAACAGTACAAAAACAAAAATAATTTTAAATTAAATAATTTAGAAATTCGCTTTATCATGTTTATTGTGAATTAATATAATTTTTGAGGATAATTATAAGGGTAATTATATGTTCTAAACGGTTTGGAATTAAAGCATTTAATTGTTTTTACATTACATTGTTAGAAGACAATTGTCGCTGAGTGTTAAAACAACAAATATTTACTTTAAATAAGTCTCACTTTTATTCGTTTAGCATTTAAAAATGCATCTTGAAAGATACTTTAACAGCAAGAACACTTTTTCATTTCGCATTTAATTGCGAAATTAATAAAATTTCATCATTAAACATTTTTAACTTTTATCTTTCATCGTAAAATGTTAATTTTTATATGAATTGCTTCTTTATACTTTAATTTGTTATTCGTTGATTCAGTTTAACAATTTTACTATTGAAAAAGTCAACAAACTTAACGAAGTTGGCATAAATATCGAAGCAGCCCTATTCACTCTGACATCGCCTTCTTTCAGGAACGGAGCGTCAATCACATGGATAACTCCATTAGTGCATGCGACATCGGGTCTAAAAATACGGATCCACGCATTATCCCACTCGACATAGTAATCTAAAAAAGAAGAATTCAATCTAATAAGCGTTTTATTATTTAATAACACAAAATAATTATAGATTTAATATACATCAAGCATGCAACTCAAAAGAACATTTGAAGTAACGTTACATCCGTAATACAAAGAATAATGAACACCAATAAAAACTTGTTACACATTTTTGAACCGCAAATAATATTTCGATAAAATGTTTACTCACTTTCATTCACTTCTTTAAATCGAAGTTTTAGGAATCCTCTTACAGAATTCAAATGAATGTAAGTGTCTTCAGAACTTGACCTCAGTTTAGCTATTGTGTATGACTGGTCTGCTATAACAAGATGTCTTTCTAATATTTGCTTACTCTGTAACAACAAAATAGTTGCATAACTTTAACTGTGAGCAAGAATGACTTTTGTGGCATAAAATAAAGGAATACTTGCATGATACGCAAATTGTGGCATAAACAATTTTTTATGAGTCGACGGTAAATTAATTTTCATGACGTTCCAAGCTTCATTACGAGGAGCAAAATACGTAAAACGCATGTGTGGATTCTTTAATTGTTCATTAAATCCATCACTTTGCCCAAGCACATATGTGTCACTGAAATAAAAATTGTAAATTATGTTATTGCTGCGAGAAATATACTTTGATAGAAATAAGGTATTCTTAATACTCACTTTAACATCGGATCGGACATTAATTTGTCTAGGACCGTTGTATAAGGTATTCCAAAAACTCTGTCAGTAATATGAATAATTCCGTTCGTTGCTGCTATATTGGAAGTAATAATTGTAGCATTAACTCCGCCACCTTCTACGGTAATCGTTTCGTTTCCATTTGGATTTTCAAGTACGTTGAAGTAAAGACTCTTCTTTTCTGCCGCAGTTTTAACCTTAAGTGTAATAATAATTACAACTTATTGAAACAAATCGAACTTAATTAATGTAGCCTTAGAAAAGCATGGTAAACTCTGCAGAAAGAATTCTTAATTATGACATATAATTCTTAATCAATTACTATAAATTATATTCAGCTTAACTGAAATTTTGATCCAATACGAAGTTCATGTTTCACAAACTTTAGACCTTTTATGGTTTGCAACTAATTCTTGAACAGACATAAACCAGTTGTAAGCCAAATAAAACATTGAATACAGACTTACAGTATTCACTTGCTTCTGCCTAATGACATCCATTGGAAGAAGCTCCCAAACAATATGAAGGTTCAAAATTTCGCGAAATTTTTCTTTATCTTGTTGAACAATTTGAACACTTTCTTCGTTCCAAGCTGCGTTACTGGGAGCAAACAGAGTAATATTTGGACGAGAGATAAAGTGTAAAAAGTCATCACCCATGTTAAGAATCGCTTCGTAAAATTTGTACACTGGTCCGTCCTTCTTTTCCTAGTTTAAATTAAAAAATAAATTTATTAAAAACAATTTGGCAGCATATTTATAAAAATTTAAATAAAATCCTTGTAATCCCATCTAATTTATAAGAAGAAATTTAAAAGAAATTTATTTAGTATCATTTTCTCAAGTATCTGTTGTTGCACTGAAAGAAATGTATTTGTAATTCTGAAAACTTCAATTTTTTTAAGTAATTATTGACATATTTAAGATTAAACCTCAAGAAACTGCTGAATGGTTGCATCAACAATCATTAATGGTCTTTGAATTAAGTGTACCACTCCATTACGAACAGGAATATTTGGTTTCACTATTTCAACCAATACAGCTCCGGACTGATGTTTCGCATTTCCGACCAATGTATTGGACTTTACGTAATCTGCAAAGACATTCATATTTAAAATGGTACGAATCTACTATGCTCTAATTTACAATTTTATTATTAATTTTATAATAAAAAAGGTGTTACATACATTTCTGCCCATGACCGTCATTTTCAATTAAAATGCTAGCAGTCACTTTAAGATTATCATTGCACGCTAACGTATCATATGGTGTATCGTTTGGAGTAGAATCCGTAAAAAGTACATTATCGGCAACAACATGACCATCAATAACTTGTTCGTCGACTTTATCTGGCCAAAATGTAGGCTGAAATATATTTAACGAACACGTTAATAATTCCTATAGTAATCAAATTAAATTAATATGATCATTAATAATATAGATCTAAAAATGTGACCTTACAGAATGTATATACAATTTAAAATAATAACAACAACAGTCTTACGAAGTTTTGAAATCTTAAAAATAAAAATTCTGCATGATAAACTGACTCACTTATTAGTGTATTTATATACTAATTTTAAAGCACGAACCCTTAAGTTTGCAATACTATTGCATGTGATCTAATCTTCCTTAATCTAAAAGTAATAATTTGAGCAAAGTCAAGCAGTACTTAATGTCCTCAAAGGATACAACTGAGTATAATTGGTATACGCCAAAGCTACATTCTTTCCAAACAATTTAAAAAGTACTTAACTATATAAAATTAATTAACGAAAAATATTAAAATTCAATTCCTCATTAGATAACTTTATTAGTAAATATTTTCTTAATTTAAGCGTTACCTTAAATCCTTCATCTACAGGTATGAAAAATGTGAAACAACCTTCTTTATTAAAAATATCTTCCTTTCCAGTTGAAGTTATGCGCTGCCGAAAATGTCTAAACGAATAACAAATTCAATTCAACAGCGTTCGTTAAAATTTTAATTAATGGTAAATTTTGGAGATATACAGACTTTGTACTTAACTGACATACGTAATTTTGCACAACACTTACCTAAGTCTGTGCGATCCTAAGCTTAAATTTTCGCTTTGATTAACGAATAATAATGCATTTGGATTATTAATAAACTTCATCGAGTCAATGCTCATAACTGGCGATAACATTTCTGATATTTTATGCAGTACCTGTAATTCAATGTCATATATTATTTCCGTTGAAAACGAAATTTATTCTTAAGACTAAATACCACACTTTAGTGAAGTTTAAATTTCAGGTTTTCAACAAAATGTATGTATACTTGCGGTAAGTTGACAATTGCGAACTACGGTGAAGCTGATAACCACGTGCCGTAGGCAAGTTCTGGCTTCACACGATTCGGCAATGTTCAATTCACTGCACGTGTAACTCTCACAATTTGAATAAGTAAAAATTCCACTTATTCCAAAGTGAAAGTCGTTTAAATATTAAGAAGGTAAATACACTTAAAACTAATTGAAATTTCACTTTTCAAGTAAAGAAAAATTTGTATTTTATTGCAAAAAATAATGTCAAGTTAAAAAGAAAGACACAAATAACTTATCAATCATAGTGAATTCGTATTTAGCAACGCAAAACGAAAATTAACTCGCATTAGATAAGTACTTAAGGGGCAGACTTAATTTTGCGAAACGAAATCTTTTAGCTAACTTTAGCTAATTGTAACACCTTATACAATAATTTTCTATACATGGCGGAATAAATATGTAAAATTTATTCTCAATTAACTGATAATTAATTATTTAATATATTTTATTAAACTTCATACAATAAGGAACTTATAAGTACGTAATATCACATATGTTGCTATATCTGCTTAACATACTAAACATGTTTGAATCAAATTTAAACTTCCTACATTTGACACTGATGTCTTATCTTGAAACAAATTTCGTTACAAATATATTTGTTGCGTATGAAAAAAATCTGCTTTATAATTAAAATTAATTTATGTTTATGCAGATATATGTTCGTCAGTTATAGGTTTATTATTACCATCAAGTATGATAAAGTTTATTACTGTCAGAAATTATTTTGCTATTGCGTACAATAAACTATTATATTTGATCTTTTATTTAAATTGAAGTCTTGTAATTTATCAAGGGTTGTAACGATATATAAATATATAAAAATGAAATGTTTTAATATATTGGTATTCAAAAATTATGACATTAAGGTTCATAAGATCCCCATTTAATTGACAAATATATTGTGTATAAACAGTATTCTTATGTTAAGTTTTTTTTGACACTTCAGCAACAACTCTTTTAATCTTACCTATTATAATCCTATTTTCCCGGACCATAAAAATATTCCTTATCCTCCGCAATATTGTGACGTTGTTCCTCTATCCATCAACCATGTTTCGAAGTAACATTCGATTATAACGGCTAACTGAGAATTGTCCAACTCTTGGAAATCAGTTCGGTAGAAGTTCTCTTATAAGGTCAGCTCAAGACCGTATCCTAGCCGGATAAACGAAATTTATTGTTAAGCCGAATGTTATACAAAAAACACTTAAAAAATAAATTTCTTCATACAAATTATAATCAATTAAACTCATTCATTTGCATTGCCATCTTTTGATATTATTCATATTTAATAATTTAGTTAATATTAATGGTTTTCAAAGACTTGAAAAATATTTTATCCAGCATCTGCCCTTTCAAAGTGGTAGATTAAGTTATAAATATTACAAATGAAAAGTGTTTTGTTTGCTAAATACGAATTTCTTAACTCTACTACTTATCATGAAGTTCAAACACAAAACTTCAAATGATATGCATTTTTATAGAAAATAGGGTAAACTAGGATCTTATTCGGTTAGGTAGGAAACCTTTCGAGAAAATCATCTCGGTCATAATAAAAGAGATATTAATTCATTGTTAATTACATTTAAAAATCACTGGCGAAAACGCATACAACTTGATCGATTTCATTTCAACATGGCCACTTTTTGAATTTCCGAAAAATACAGAATCCAAACTGTGGTGATGTTTTATGTTTGCCTTCAAATTGAAATTTTTCCAATTAAACACCTGAACGAATATCTAAACGCGCAATGTGTTTAAATATATTTAACTTAAATTCCATTGTTTGATATAACAATTTTAAATAAAATTAATCTCAAAAATTCATACAATAAAAATACACAAAATTTCTTTGCAGTATTTGCTAAATGACTGTTCGTGGGTAAATAAAATATAGTTTATTATCCACTTTCCCCCATTCTAATGAAAATAAACTACAAATTATGAATACTAATTGGATATAATTTTGCTTTTGCAATAATTCATACAAATTAAGTTTTAAAAGAAGCTTAGCAAAGTTTTAACAAAAGCTTGGCAGATTAAGTCATTTTACTCACCTTTACAGTGATTCTGCAACTAACTATAAAACTACGTGAGCAAACAAATTCATTGTACATGATTTTGTATCTGCACTGACAACTTATAACATATTACCTTATGAATTATTAAACTAATATTAATGAGTTATCATCTCGCAAATACTGTTAATATGATAATATATTTGAAATATTGTTTCTAGAAGTGCAATAAAGATTTCGATATAAATTTATCATCTTGAGAAATTTTGTGTAGATTAATTGATAAATAATGAGCACTGTCCAATAAGTCGAAGGAGAATTTTGATTTAATTTGTTCAAAATATTTTAAAAATATTTAGGATCCCAGCTATATTTTTAACAGGGTATTGGAGGTCAGCTAAAAAACATGCCTTTGTTCCGAGATGGGATTCGAAACCATGACCTTATGATATTAAATTGAACATATTCCTTGATAACTAAAGTACATAATTTATATTCTATATATATATAATATATAGAAATAAAATAAACATAAAATAAAGTACATAATATCAACGATAACGTACCTGCGTTCTAATCGTATTTCCTAGGCGAATTTTTGATACATAATTACTTTCCTCTATTAAAATTTTTGCATTATTAACATACAACTCTTTACGGTGACTTAATAATTTCTGATTAATCCACAAGGGTGGATTTCCCTCGTATTCTGATGAAATCGAGAAAGATGCTTCCAATTGCTCCAAAGTCATATCCACGTTTGCTGTAAAACAATAAATTAAAACTTACAGTCGTTTGTAAATTAAAATAATTTTTTTATTATATTAATAAACATCTGTAAAAAGAGCAAGCTTTAAATTGAATTAAAATGGCAATTTTAATCTTGATTTATTTGAATAAATTAATTTATTAATCTGTATTGTTTTTTTAATTTTCGCGGTAAATTGTTTAAATACCAAATTGTCGGTAAATCTAATACCGGCCGATATACCAATGTGGTTAGCGTAGCGTTACAGATGGCGCTAACAATGATTTTTAGTATGTATAACTTTAGTTCAGCAGTTTAGGCGGGCAAATGTTCATGTGATAGATCGTGGTATGAAAAACGTGACAATATAAACAAAGTGTGGTTAATAATATTTGTGTTTTAATGATACATTGAGGATTCTACTAATGAAACATTGAAACTGTGTTTTTTAATTAAGCATTATTTTGTAGCAACAGTGATTATTGATATAACATTTCTACAATGGATAATACTTCGTTTTCAAAGGTTATACATTTAATAAATATATATTAATAGAATAACAAAATCCGGAATTAAAGTAAAACATGTTTAATTTTTTAATAAATATTTTTGATTATTGAAAATGTCATGGTAGCATATATACCATAGAATATATATATATATATATATATATATATATGTACAAATGATTTTTAATAATTATTATTACTTATATACATAATCGTTACATTGATTTATAGGGTATATTTGTTAATAAAGGAAAATATAAATTAGGAAAGAGGAAAAATGTTACTGTTCAGTCTGATTATCCTTATCCATGGTATAAAGCATATAATAATTCATGGACTGAAATTAAAAGAGCTGCAGAGCAAATTAATGTTAATTTGCTCAAACAAGTTCTATCAAATTTATATAAATTTGTTTTGCGTACAAAAGATAGTACTCATCAATTTAATGAAATACCTACAGCTGCATTAATGACAGGTTTGTTTTAATACTATATTTATCTATTTTTATCATGTAATTGGTAAATTTTATATTTACTATATTAAAAATGGTGACCATTTATAACATAGTCTATGTATCTTTTTATTTTATTCTATTCACTTTATAAAACATTTGTTTTTTGTTCAACTAAATAAATTGTACATAAAATATAAGTTAATGATTAATTGTAACTTAAATATAATTTGAATATATTCAAATTCATTTTTATCTTTTACCAGGTGTTAATTTACAAGATCATGATATATTATTTGGCGAATTAATGCAGAGAATAAGAAGAATCACACCATACATTGCAATTGTATCGTCTAGAAATTGCATTAATTTGAAAATTTTAATGGAAGATACAATTTCTCAATTTCTTCAGAATGAAGATACGGTATGATCGCTTATATACATATATAAATATATTTAATATTATCTCCTGTTATTATATCAAATAAAATTTAGATGTTAATAATATTAATAATAAATGATTTTGTAGGAGGATTTTACATGTAAAACATTTCATGACTTAGACAGATGGCATGAACTTCATGAAAAGAATCTATCAAATAAGCCATTTATTGTGATTGTTCCTGAATTTGAAAGTATACATTCAAATATTCTCAGTGATTTTATTCTCACATTAAGGTAATAAAAGTTTTAAGCAAAATTTTTCTCTTTATTCATAGAAATATATATATACATTGAATATTAATATATATTCTTATTTCAGTTGTCACAACAGTAATACAAGATTTGTATTAATTTTTGGATTAGCAACTTCAATAAGAGCTGTTCATTCAACATTTAGTTACAACATTATATCAAAGTTGCAAATAGAAGTGAGTTTTATTATATTATTTCACAATTCAACTCTACCATGAATTTTTTCAACAATATACATTTTATTGTTTGCTTTACTATTTAAATAAAATAACAACTTTAAAATTAGCATTGTAAGTTACTCTTAGATAATTCAAACAAATTATTATTTCAAGGAATCTTAAAATTTTGTAGTCTTTAGATATGTACTGTATAAATTGAATTTATTTTGAGAAATTTATTATGTCAATAAGAAACATTTTGATATCCTATAATATAGCACAAAATTCAAAATTTATACAAACTTTAAATTATACATTGTAATGTTTCTTTAGGTTTATCATATGCCACAACAATTGTCAATATTAAATGACATTATTGAAGGAACAATGATATCTACTAAATCTTCTTTTCGACTAATAGGGCGTGGTATGCAATTGCTTGCTGATAACTTTTTATTTAATGAACTTTCTGTAAATGGATACTTGCAGAGTTATAAGGTTTGTTTTTAGAGTCATTTCTCCTTTTATTGAATTATAATTAATGTTTTAAAAAAATGTGTGTTCTATCACACATATTCATATGAAAATATTCATGATAATAATATCTGTTAATAATTAAACCATGTTAATATTAAATTCATTTCTTTTTAGATCTGTATGATAATTTTATTTTTTAATAAGAATTTTCGAATACTTTGTTGTAAAAGCACGGACCTTAATAATGAAGTTGAACATTTGAATTCTGAAGATATATCATGTATCAGAGCATATCCTTCAGTAGCTAGAGAAATAGAAAAAAAAGAAAAAGAAAGAAATAAAAGTCTTAATGAGAGTGAATTCAAGGTAAGTTCTGTTTAATTTATGGATTAAGCTCTGTCTTGAAAGTGTTAAATATTACTTTTTGGCAACAAATTAAGAATTTGAAATGCATTCATTTATGAGAAATAATCTGAATAAAGGAATTTTTAAAATTTTATAAATAACACATAAATTTATATAGTGCATTTTACAAATATTTTCAGAAACTACTAGTCAAACTGGTGAAAAATTTTCATGATTACATGGACAGTTTTATAATCATGCTAAAATGTTTCTATGTTTTTATTCAAGGGATGCCACAGAATAAATATGTTTTCACGGTTAGTAAATAATTGTATTCTTTTAAATAGTATTATTTTTTTGTTAGGGTATATTTTAGTTAAGTTAAAAATATATGTTTAGCATTTTCTTTATATAAAAATAATTCTTAAGCATTGAAGTAGATATACATCTCTATTTAAAATACTATTTTAGATAATTTTTTTTATTATTTTCTTTACAATTTAAATATTACAATCAATTTATTTTATTTGTTGTCATATAAAAGGTTTCACTTGAAAATATAGTTACAAAGCTAAATATTTTAATTGCTAATATTATTTGTAATACTAAAACAATTACTAACTTTTTTCTGTTAATAGTTACGTGACATTTATGTACAAGCAATATCAGATAATTTTGCAGAAATTGAAGAATACAAAAGACTTATATGTTTATTCAAATTACTATCTAAAGAAGAATTATTAAAAAGACTTGAAAGTATAATCTCAATAATAAAAGAATCTGGAGTACCTGCATTACAAAAAATAATTGTAGAATTAAAGCAACATATAAATATTATAAATAATGCTAGTTTTGAAATTAAAAATGAAAATGAAATAAATGCAGTAATAGCCTTGAAAAAAAATCGACGATCTGAATTTAAAAAGGTATGTATTTTAGGCCATGTTCCATAATTAATTGGCAATATTGGCTTATTAAAATTTGCACGTTTATCTCACTAATACAGTACTGGTAGTCAATTTTGGAATATACCTTTATACTCATGTATGAAAAATTGTAATTAGAATTAGAATAGTTGTAAAATAATAATACTAATTAATCTTTTTATTTACAGACTTTACAGCAAAATGCTCAGCAATCTCGATCAGAGTTTCAAATAGCACAATCTAATATAGTAGATTATTTAGATAAGAAAATATTTTCTGTTTATCTACAAAATCCAAATAAAATACCGGGCCATGAAATATTTTACTTTAATAGTAGTGTTGTCAAACCTCATATTGTTGGATCAATGAAAGGAACAATTCATAAAGCTATAACAAATCCACAAGTTTATCTCCAGGTAATTAATAAGATTAAAAAAATGCGCGTTTTGAATTATTTTATATGCAGTTAGTTTTTTAGGTAAAGTGTATTTAAATGACGTTTTTTAAATTTAATTGTTTCAGTGCTCTTGTTGTAAAGCAGAAAGTGATCGAATTCTACCCGAAATGTTAGATGTCAGTATAATCTTCAAGTTGCATGCAGAACACATAAAATTGATTAATATGTACGATTGGCTACAGGTAAATACTATTTAATATTATCTTCTTATATACATTTTATATAAAATAACTAATTTTTTATCCTTAATTACAAGTTCGAGAATATTCTTTCTTAAAAAGTATATTAATGCAATTTTTTTTACTGAAACAGGCTTTTCTTACAATTGTAAATCCAAGTTCCGAAGGTGAACAAAGAGAAGTAGATCCAAAATTACGGTATGTTATTTAATTTTATATTTTAAAATGCAAGTGATGAATTGTTATTGTTTATATATTTAATAAAATACTTTAATATATAATATAATAAATTTTAAATTTTTCTCTACATATGTTTCAGAGCAAGGTTTATGCAAGCTGTGGCAGATTTAGAACATTTAGGATTTATTAAAGTGTCCAAGAGAAAAGTGGATCATGTGAAACGACTTTGTTTTATTTAAATCCGAATTAAAAACATTATTTTTATATATATTTATAGCATATTTATTTTTCTAACCACAATCTTAAATTATAAATTATTGATTGTATAATACTTACATAGATGATAAAGTACCACATTCTCCATAGATTCATTGTACCTTTCGAAGGCTTCATTTGTTGGAGCAAAAACTGTTAGTCGTCTGGTATTTATTGTAGAATTCGCTATTACGTTGTTTGTAAGGAGTTTATAAAACTGCAACAACATTAAACGTAATAATTATTGTAAGTCCAACCATGTGTGTACATACGTTAAAAGATATTAAATAATGTGCTTAAAATTTTAATTTGCTTGCAAAATTAATTCATGTATTCAAATCCAAAATGATTCCAGATTAAAACATCCTCCTTTCCTATTCGTTAATAGTGATCTGAAAGGATTGAACCAAATATCTGTTCGAGCTAGTATCTTATGTAAATGTTATAAATTATTGTTTTTATATATGTATATACAATAAATGTAAAGTATAAAAAAATAAGTAAAAGGTTCGTCATGATTATTTTTTCATGGAGTACAGAGACCGACCGGTTACCTCCGCGTGGTGTACTTTGGGTTTAGCTAAAACCGGCGGCAAGATCCTGAACATCTAGTGATCAAACTTCAAATCAAACTTAACTTTTTTGTAGTAATTTTCCTGTAAATCCCCCTTTCCTTTCTATTATCCCTACCCTGTAGTATAAGAGACTGTTCTTCAGCAATGATCACCGACCAGTTTGCCAAATCGAGTATTTAGATCACCAAGTCACGAAAAAAATGGGAAGAGTTAAAAACATGGATGGTAAATTTTTTGTTTGCTGTATAAATTTATCATTTTTACCAGAAATAATCAAATGAACTATCGGTGTTATAAAATTTATCGCTTATAGTATAATAACATATATTAAAATATAATAATTCTTTTCAGTTGTAAGTTACAATTTCCACTGAAGGAAGCAAGGTTCACAGAAGTACACAAAACTTTCTCAGTATCATCATTTAACATCTGATTAGCATTACAACCGGCAGTGATATTACCGTTAGTTTCAAAGTTTTTCCATTTGTTAACCGATACAACTTTAATTAGGAACGCAGATAGTACTATTGGAAATACGTATGTTACTTATGTGTAGCATCATTTTCGCCGCTAGCAATTTTCATCTGTTTCCCGTTTTATGCTTTGTTTGAAAGTATCCACATTCGACAAGCTTTTCTTTTCAAGCTTTTAATCGTGCTCATTCTGTCATCCAAATTTTAACCATGCTCAAATAGTTCCTATTATTGACAAGAGAACGTTTTTAGATCTTCATTCGATAGAGTTAATGCGGGTAATGTTGTAAATACCCAAATTACTCACAATTTTAATGAAACTTGAGTTTATGACTGAAAAAATTGTTGTGTTTACATTTGAAGGGAAAAACAGAGCATTGCATTTATTTGTGTGAGTACTCGTTAATGAGATCATGTTGCCAAGAGTATACTTTTATCGTTGTAATAAAATTAGTTCAATATTTATATTAGCAGTTGACTCAAAAATCAAGTATAAAATAGAGTTGCGGTAAAGATACATATCCTAAAATATTCTTGAATTTTACGGGTTAAAAAATTGTGTAAATTTATATCTATTATCTACACTTCCGAAAAGTAACAATTTTAAAACATTTGAAAGTGATAACTTAAATGCGAAATGTGGAAACGCCCTTCAATTATTCATCATATAGAAGTTCTTTTAAGTGTAAAAGTCGATACTATAATTAAATAATCTGGAAGCCATTGAAATAGTTCCTTGTTGTTGAACGTTTGTACAGGTTTCTTATATAAGTAATGAACTAAATTGATCAAGTTTATTCACTTTTTGTAATATAATGGTCACTAAATTAATACGCTATTGTACTAAAATGTTGAATTGGAGTACTTTTATTTCTTTTTTCTTTATATGTGTGTACATAAAGTGTACGATTAAGCCAGTCCATGTGGTCAAAATTTATATAACAATATAGTTTCAATGTAAATTTTATGGTCGTATAGCAAAATTTAATATAAAATTATTTTAAATGAATATAAAATATCAAGTAAATTTTTACAGTTAACTTTTTTGATAATACAAAAATAACTTTCTTATTTTCTGAATTGAAATATATACTTATATATGTGATCTTTTTTAATTTAATATTAGAGTCACATAATAATTAAAAGCTTAATATTTTAAATGAAGAAATAATTTAGTACAATCTGAAATGCTCATAATACTTATTGAATGTAACCGTTATAAAAGTTCCCCTTCAACTGCATACCACTGTGATGCCGCATGTGGCAATCATTATGATATTGCAATAATAATATCATTACATGTATAGAATATCTTTCTTTATGGACGTGCTTTTTATGCATTGCATAAGCAATGCAGTAGAAATGTTCGTTAACAGATACACGTAAAATATTACAGTAATTAGTTTCTTAATTTTACATAGAAAAATAAAATATTCAGAGTTCTCTAATTATTAGTTTCAATATTGATACTAAATTACTGACAACTCAACTAAGTGTTAAGTTAATTCTGAACCAAAGCAACCCTCTCCCCAAAATGTTTAATTTCAAATTGCCCTTCAAAGTTCCCTTAGAAGGACTGCCTAACATTATTATATATATGCAGATATATCCAATGATATTTTACAAAATTTTGGAGCAAAGCTTGAATTTATCTAATTGCAACTTTTTAGAGAAGGAGCTTGGGGAGAGCTGATGATCATCTTTTAAATTTTATTTAAACGAAATTTTTTCTATACTTTAAAAAATTGTTGTTGAGTAAATTCCTCAAAACTGTCACTTTTCCCAAAATATAAATATTAAATTAACGAAATCAACACATCATTAGATAAAAGTATACTTATATATGCATACTTATAAGCACGCGCTAGTTTTTGCATCAGGTTATATTCTATACGTTGGGACAATTGCGACTTCCTCCCTAGTACAGTTACTAACACTATATCAGTTACAAGAGTATTATTATAACACGTTTTAAACTACTTAATCTCACATGTATCTATTATTATGGATACAAATCGTTCACACTTTTAAATTAATGAAACAATAATACAAATTTAAACAGATTGTTTTTATTGACCAACAAAATAACATTTAACTTTTATTTAAAAATATTTAAATAGCAACATTTTAATGTACTCTTTTATTTATTTATTATTAATAAATAATCAGTTTATGACTCAAAATGAGACACCATAATTTTGTCCTTTTCATTGAAAAATTAAACTCATTATATTAAAAGGCTTTGAATCAATTTCATCTTCTTTTTAAGATTTATAAATCTGACTTTGAATTTCTACATTTATGAAATCATGAACGAAGAAAGGTAAAAGGAAAAAATCATTTTTTATCCATTTGTACTACATTTGATGGTTTAAATAAAAAAAAAAACGAAAATAAAAGTTTTATTTTACGTTGCTATTATATTTAATTGTTTCACAGAAGCAAAAGAAAATTTAGAACAAATATCGACTGATACACTGCTACAATAGCATGCGCGGTACAATACAAATCGAGTAACTAAATTTGCAAGTAGTGTAACGTGAGTAAAGTCCTGTAAATGACACAAATTAAATATACGAAACTTTATACATAGATGCAAATTTTATACAATTTATTATTAGGTACCATATTTCGTCTAAATTTTTTTAAAAATATGCCTGTTGAAAATTAAGAACAATTACGCACCGGAAAAATAGATACAGTAGAACTTGTGCGAGTTCCATGACGATTCAAGTTTCATGTTAAATAACATCTGGTTTTGTAAAATATTGATAATATTAGCAAATTAAAACAAATCTCGATAAATATTTATTTATTAACAAATCACTTCGTTAATAAATATTAATTTGACATAACATATGTTGAATTAGCAATATAGAATGAAATGGACATAGATAAATATAGATTTTGTTTTAAATATTTATAAGTACGTATTTGGCGGGAATTTTGCCAATTTAAACTTTGACAATGAGTGAAATTGCACCTTAAAGTTATCGATTGCCTGATATCTAGTTGAATCGCGTTACTACTATCCTAAACGGCCAAATATTACTCAGATTTCAATGTCATCCAAATTTAAAATTGGCCAACAATTTTATTTATACCAGCATTCTGGTAAAGAGTTTTCTTTGTTTTACTATTCATATAAATGACAATTGAATTTTCAAAAATTTCTGTTTTTTGAATTCTGTTTTTATCAGTTTTCATAGATTCTTTATATTCTACATTATATCTTACGAAAGTTTGTACCTGTTATTTCCAAATAAGCTAGTAAAATAATTCTTGTAATACAACGCATCATCACTCTTTAGGTTGAATGAGTTATACAGAAGAATAGTATGATATGTCTTACTTCTTTCACAAAGATATATTCTTAATCCAATATAAAGTCTTACATCTATTTTTATACGACCTACTTTCCTATCATATGATAAAGTAATAGAAATTGTTAAACAATTTGAAATTAGGCATAGTTGAAAAATATTAATATGGTTCAAAACATTCAGTAACAATTTGAACTAAGTAATAATAAATTAATTAAATTGGAGAAATTTGATTTTTCCATAGAAAAAAAATTCTATGAAGGATCTTCTGGTTATTTATATTTAATAATTTCTTTCATTTTATTTTATTACAATCATAATCGTATAATATTAAAAATAACACTACGTTTGAAATATAATAGCAACCACTATCAAATTTCTTTTATTGTGTATATATGTGACTTATATGATCACGATTGCTACTTATATGGAACCATATATTTGTAATTGAATTCACCTGTGTGGTAACTATGCGTCATGTATGCAGCATATTTATGACATATATATCATAAGTTGCGGTAGCGACCCGATGAGCCAAGCTATGTAAATAATAATAAAACTGAAAAATTAAGTGTAAAACGTTGAATAAATATGATGATTTTCAATTGTCTAGGATTTGCGAATGTCTCATTATTACTTTCTCTCTTTTACTTATATCAGTGTCACATATCGAGACCAAAGGGTTACCTCATTTTGGGATTTGTATATTCTTGTGTTAATAGTGCTGCTACTAGTGGCTATTTTGGGAAAAATACAATTTATTTCTCTTTCTGCCTTTAGAAAAAAAAATACACCTAATACATTGTACCACAAAATTTTATTAATTAAACTGAAATTTATCTTTTTTAGTTACGAATCTGTCGGTAAAAAAATAAATTCAGTATTTAAACCTTAGTGCGAAACATGTTGGAAAATATCGATCATCTGAAATGTTGTTACATAAACATTCCTTCTTTACTTTATTTATATAAACATTTGTAAAATTACTTTTTTCTACTTTTTTGTTCTTAAATATTGCTGGTGCATCTATTCAGCATATTGTAAACTTTTATTGGGCATTGTAACAATAAATTATTAATTTAATTTCTTCTTTAAATTTGAACTAAAATAATATATAATTATATTAGATCTGCCTTTATTGTTAAGTACTAAATTTTTATATTAGTATTTTCACATGAATATTTTTCAAATATTTTGAAATGTAATACGTTTATCTCTTATAAATAAATTGCTTTACAGCTTTTTGTCACATTACAGTCTAATTTTTATTCATAAACATTAAATTACTAGAGTTCAAATTTACAATTCAAATAATAAAACTAATACATTACAAAATTTGTTTCTAAAAAAATGTTGTTTTCGTAATAATTTTAAACTTGTGAAATAAACTTCTGTTAAATATATCACAATACAACGCCACCTACGAAGCATATTGATAAATATTTCCTATCATGAATAATATCTACAATGTCTATTCTAATATATAATAAATAAAAAGGTGTGACAATGAAAAATAAGCGACTTCAGCTTATTAAATTTAAAAAATCTCGTTAAATGACTTCACATATAGGCTTTGTATACGAAATATTTTCAATATGACTTCTTTTAAAAATACCAATCTATAAAAACAAATAGGAAGAAGAAACATTGTTAAATAATAACATAGAGCGTAATCATAAAATTATATATTATTTTAAAAATGTGATTTCAACTGTGTACAAATTTTATTTTTTTATCAAATAATATTTGTTGTTATAACATTAAATTGAATAAGATAGTACTAATATATATCACATGTGTTGTTATGCAACAGAAAATTTAAATAACAAATATAATTAATTTTGCAAATTTTACAAATATTAAAAGTTCTAATAAATATTTTTCAGTTAAGATTCATGAAACTGCATAAGTTACATATAATAAAATTGAAAGTATCATTAGATACCATTGCATGTTTTAGTTTTGTCTTAGATTTGGTAAATAATTTCAATTAATTATACATCTATATTGGTTTCGTCCTTTTTAAAGTTTTCATTAAATTAATTTTTATTACAATTTTTAAATACGGTTTAATTTTTAACATTTTATATACAAATTTTATATTGAAAATTGTCATATTTTAAATCAGCACTGGAATCATAATGTAAATTGAATTCAATGTGAAATAATTTTAATGCATTTAAAATGTCTGAGCAATCAATTAAAATTAGGAAGGAACCTTAGATAAGTCGCTGTCAGAACGAATTTTTTCCAGGACAGTAAATTCAGCTGTTCCAAGTCGTGTAAGGGTAATGAAGATTAACACGTTTATTAAATTTGCTTGCTTATACATGTTGTCCAATAAAATTGTATTATCACACACTGATAAATGTTTACACTTGTTCACATATTACAAAAACTACGGCATAATATTAAATGTACAGCACTGGCACGGGATATAATTCGATAAATTTGTGAATGAAATGGATGCAGTGATTACGTCGATAAACACAAGGTGTACGTTAATGGTAAAATTTTGTCGAGTATGTTTGCCCAAAGTAATTGCAAAAATTAGCGATATACCAACAGAAATTCATGAATCCATGTGTTATACGACATGCACACAGGCCACGCGCGCACAGTACATATGACAGTGCGGAACTGCGCCCTCGACTCTCACCATCGCTCGACCCTTACTTCCCCCTCTTATCTGATACTATGTCGTCAGCTCGTGGTTACTTGTTTTTATGCCCTGAATTTTCTATTCGACACTTAACTTTATAATTCACTAAATGGTTCATTCATATTATTTAATTATTTCGAATAATATTCCTTCACCCTCCCGATCAACATTTTTTTTTTCACTTTTGTAATTTTATTTGTCGCGAAGAAATTGGAACAAGTACTTAGGAATAGCCCAATACAGGAGAAAGCTTTGTGAAATTTGTAAGATTTCAAAACTAAATAAAGTACATGATTAGAAGTGTCATTCGTGATAGTGTCAATCGATTAGACACGATTAAATTCGCAAAATAGCCAGGCACCCAGTTCAAGTTGCTTCAATTTAAAACCTGACTAATAATAATGTTTTTTTGTAACGAATGCACGGAAACTACCCTGTTTCCGTCCTGTTTAGAAGACGGAAACCAGCTGATTATAGACGAGGATAGAAACTTGCTAATTTCCAAGGAGACGCGGATAGAAACTAGTCGTTTTCCGCCCTAGCGGACGGAAACTGGCAAGTATGCACCAGGGGCGGAACGACAATTAGAGATATAATCGTTATCTTTCCGTCCTTGGTGCATTATACGATTTTTAATATTATCGAAATTGAGATTTCTTGCAATCAAACGAAATTTGACAATTCGAATTTGGCGACCCGAGGACGTAAAATCGTCTTTTTGTCCCGAGTAACTTCCATTAACTAAAAAAGTAAGTTGCAATTATATAAGTTCTCGCAACTATAATTTTTAAGTTGTTGAACTATAAATTTATTTAACCCATATATATCATTTTCAGCTTTGTTATTTATCTACTTATCATTTATTTACTGAAATTTGAGATTAAATTATTCTTCTGGTATGTTTAAAATATTTTTGCAATATATCCCTGATATCTCTTGCAATTAGAAGACGGTACTCTAAGGATTTAAACCTTCCTCCTGTAATTTCGAAATCAAAATGTTGAAATATATTATTCAATGTCTTAGCATTATCTATTCTACCCTCTAATTGGTGGTGGTGATAAAAGAAAAACGAATGTATCTGTAGGTAAAGGGGTAATTGGTAGTGAGATAAGGTATAATATTATCGGTAAAGTGAAATTTTTTGAAATGTTAGATATCTTTTGAAAATGATATGTATATTACATAATATTCTTCTAATTAATTTCAAAAAATATATATATTTAGGAAAATAATTAAAATCTTTAAGTAATATAACATTAATTGAGTGTAGGTACATTTGAAGAGTTTAGCGGATTACTAGGAATATATCTATTTTATCTCCTCAAAAGATAATTTACCGATTACTGTCAATATATTTAAAACGTTATCTACTCGTTTAGTATTTAGTTGTATCTCTTACAATCCATTCGCGAATAAGATTCCTGTTTGAATAGCCTGCAGTCGGTAAGGTTCAGAATATCAATGTCGGTAAATTACCAAGGGAAATATCTACTAAATCTCAGTTATCAGATATAATTTATTGCAGACCACAGAGCTTAATTAATATTTATTTTCCGTAATTTGTACTAAAAATTTGAAAATAAGTATTATAAACACGATCATAATAATGCCATGAATATATGAATTTTCGCAATGTATATTAGAGTAAAAGTACATTTTATTTTGTTTTCTATCCTCTTAAATAATTTTAGATTCTAAAGAAAAAAACCAGGATAAATATTTTTCAACTTTTCATTAATCATAAAAATAGGCTATACTTTTTATCATAAAAATCAATATTTTAATTTTAGTTTGAAAGTATCAACGAGTTGGAATAGATATTTGATTTTTATCCTTTAACTAGCTTAAAAATTTAGATTGATGCGTTGAAATTTTATAAAATGAATTTTACATAGATACAGGGAGAAATTCGTGACCTAAGCGAAAAGTAATACAAAAGAATATATCTTCAACCTCTATTTGGGGACATAAAAGAAATAATTGTATTATTCTTCAGTAAAATAAATATTATATATCTAAATTTTTGTTTAAATTAAAGTTATTATGTGGCAATTGGAACATTATTCATCGACTAATGGATTGTAGAATTTGTGCGAATGAGTTGATGGACGTTCCTTTTCAATATTTGCTGAAAACTCTTAAGTATATCCAAATTTTAGAATAAACCAAAATTTCAGTTCCCAGCCGGCATTCAAGGGAAGCGGGATATTTGATTTTCATATTATTACAAACATAGTACGCTTCATTACGGTGTAATAAACTTTGCATGTTATTTCATCGAATTTATTCAAACTTTTTATTAGTCGATATTCTGTTAAAGCACGAATATTAATATTCAAATTCGAAAAATGAATTTGAATTAATTTGTACACTTGTGAAATATGCAAGATAGCAATGCGTAATATGCATTGCATATCAAGATAGTAAAACATTTTAACAAATATATGGAAACTTATTCACGTATTACTGGAGTTCATCATCGCGTTCAAACTGACAATTTAATTGAAACGTTAGTGCTTTCGGCTTTCATAATTCATTTTAATGAATTTAAAAATTATTTTGGTTTTATAATTTATTTAATTAGCGACGCGTAGTATTTCTGTTACATTATTACGTAAATAAAACTGAAAATGTCCGCCATTTTATATTTTCAGACTTTTGTAAATATTATTAGTTGAAAAGTTTTATATGCTTCTATCAAATTATACGATAACTGTACACAGTATATAAAAATAAATGTAATTTTCAATTAAAGTCAAACTGATTTATCATTCGTGACTATTTAATTTAATTTTTTTTTATTTATTTATTCATTATTTTTAAAGATTTGATATTGCATATTTTCGTTAGAAAAAAAAAAAAAAAAAAAACAAATTTTATTTCTGCGTTCATTTACAATTTAAAAGTATTATGTATCTGTACATTTTAAGTAAATTACCATAATGAAATATTATGCAGGGTCATGTCGTATTAAAAAAATAATTTGTTCTTATGTATAAACGCTTTCAGCAGACACAGCCATTCCATTCATTTAAACGGCGTACGTTAATAATTAAAATTGATTAAGACTTCGCAATTAAAGTTTGATGTTAATTCATTTATTATCAACAATGGCAAATGAGATATTTTTCTATTAATTCACTAATGAAAATGAAAAACCTTTATACCTTGATAATTAATTTAACGACATCAAACACATTTCGGATTCAAAGGACTACATATAACTTGGCAAATCCGATAGTTTTCAAAAAAGCTTTCAGTTTCCTCTGATATTCAATTCTTCTTTAAAAATAGACTACTAAAAAGTACCGAAAGAGATAAAATGCAATTATACTAATTTTACTTGGATCTGTTCTTACTTATACAAAGTTGAATAAATTAAACACGCTTCTGCATTTATTTGTGTAATTCTAAATTTATTTAATGCATTAAAAATTAATCCTCTTTATTGTTGAAATTACACAATTCAATAGATTTTCATTCAAGATTCTTCCCTTGTTTTACAATTAAGTCAGAAAAAATTTAATTAATTTTAAGATTCATCCGACTATTACTTATTAAACGTTGTCTCAAACATTTGAATTAATAAACGAGAGACAGATTATTCAAACTGGACGAAAAGTCACTTGGTATTTCAATGCAAACAGCGGTGAGGATGAATTTTAGCGAGTGCAGATGATTGGATAATATTAACATGTAATGTCAAGATTACAATTGCGATTGGTTTATTTTATTAGCAGCATTTTATTTCAATCAGCCATCGAACCATCAGTCGATGTTAGTAGCCAAGAAACTCAATTAATATCGGAGCAATGGCTCGAAGCAGAACTTGACTTTGATTGGCTTCTGTCTCAATAGTCACGGATGAATAAGGTGCAGGCAAAACTGTCTCCCCCTTGAGACGGCACGACAAAAAGGAACGACAAAGAAACTAAAGTGGCATCGGGAATAGTAATAGTTTCGTAATAATTATATTTCAATAAGAGAGAGAGAGAGAGGGAGCGAGCGAGCGAGCGAGCGAGTGAAAGAGTGAGTGAGTCAAAGAGAGAGAGGGAGAGGAAAGATTGTTAGGCGTAAAGCAAGTGCAAGTGGTGTTTGTTGGTCGAGTGAGAGGCTACTGAAGAAAGAATCAGAAAAACGAGGACAAACTCCTCATCCGAAGAGAGCGAGGAATAACGCCCGCGGGCTCGCACACTCGGCGAGCTGCGGCGGCATGGGGGAACTGTCGATAGTATAGGCTTATCATACGAAAACACTTTCAGAGACCGGCTTGTTGTTTGCTGTAGTCGGAATGGAATGGCAGGGTACAAGCGACTACTCGTGCAACTGTTCGCAATGATCTTCAGTCTTTCTTACAGCCACGGCCGGTAACCACACGTAATCGCGAGTGACAGTACGCGGGGCAGTGTCACCGAGCCGATCGTTTCGCGCTGCTTTGCCGCGTCGTGATTGGAAAATCAAACCAGCCGCCCGCGTCTTTTAACGAAAACCGGCCGCCACGCGCGATGTTCCGAAAAGTGCCACTGGCGACCGTCGACCGAACAACGCGCGACTCGCGTTTCGCGTAGATGTTGCTACCAAATTATTGGGATAAGTAGGACGAGGGCCGCGCCGCCAAGCTCAACGGGGATAACCGCAATAGGTGCTAAAGAATGCGGAAGATGACGTTCGCGCGATCGATAATCATCGTGGCGACTGCCCAGATACTCTTTCCTTTAGTCGGTGAGCTTCGCCTCCTTTACACGCACTTGCAATTCACTTTTCGCCATCGCGCCTCCAATTTTTTATTCTTTTTTTTTCAGCCGACATATATCCCTTCAAGTTCGACTCGTTTTACCGCTCCAAGTATTTTAGAAGGATACTCCGGGAGCAAACTGTAATCTTTCTTATAACTCGTCCACGTATCGGACAATGTTAGAAAAAGTACAATCTTTTAATGTTTACATACATATGAACGCGTTGCATATATATATATTTGCTGAAAGGCATATATATATATATATATATATATATATATATATATATATATATATATATATATATATATATAT
>JABFPN010001688.1:0-27068 GCA_022817305.1 Leptoteleia sp. ZL-2020 | reverse complement strand
GGAAAAGGGACGGGGGGGGGGGGGCATCGTGGAAAAAAAAGGAACAAAAAAAAAAGAGTCAACGCACCAGCGTTAACGGACACCGGCGCCAGCGATTAAACTAGCTCGCCCCGATTTTACAACGCGCGAATCATCGGCAAAAAGATAATTTCTGTTGCGTCGAGTTTTGATACGTCGCTTTCCAGTTTTTCTGTCCCGTCTAAAAGCCACGATATCCTTGCGCCGCGCTACTTTGAATTTTAATTTCCCGCCTCCTCGGTGGCGCGGCGATTTCGAGCCCCGGCTTTTGCTCGCGAAAAGAGACAAAGAAAAAAAAGAAAAGCATTTTTTGCGCATAAAATCGCGGCTTGAATTTGAGCGTGGCGTTTTGCGGATCGTCAGGAATCTCGAATTTGTAATTACGAAACGCATTCGGGTTTTGCATTTTAATACAGCGCCGCGGCTGAGCCATTATTGGAAGAAGCGTCTCGTTGAACGTGTTTTAATCGAGAAAAAGAGATCGGACTCGCGCCGTCAAAGGTTTTGCAATAAATCCCTTCGCGAACCCGTTCGATCGCTAGGTCCTAAGACGGACGACGCGAAGGAAGAACGGTGGGTACAAAAAAAAGGGGGGGGAAAAAGGGGAAAAAAATGTCCGAGTTGGAGAGGGGTGGGGGAGGTAGAGGGGCAGGAGAGGTTTGGGTTTTTGCCGAGCGTTCAGCAACCGTGTCGAGTCCCTATACGGCCGGCTCGAGAACACGAGGGTCAGAGAACGAGGCCTGTCACGAAAGAAAGGGAAGATATGGACGAAGATACACGAAAAGGAGAGACGTGCCCTCCGAGTAAACCGACAGGGTGAATCCTTTCGTACCGTGATTTCACGATCAGTTGCCAGGCGAATTTGAAATTTCATGCCTGTCGAATTCTTTCAGCCCGGCCTTTTATAACGATTTAACCGCGAACGTTTTATTTGCGTTTTCAATTTTGCCACCGACCAAAAGTCATCCCGATCAAAGTCCATCCTGAAAAATAATACGTCCCACCGAACAAATCTTATTCTTCGCATAATTACGTCAGTTTCGCTTTAAGGAGCTCCTATCGGTCCGGACAAGTTTTTAGTTTTAGAAATATTTCGCCCGGTTTAAAAAGTTACAACGACTTTCGTAGCAAAAATGGCACTTTAAAATTATAAATAACTGCCATTGATTTCTTATTAGTTTTATGGACATTTCACGAGAAATGCAGCGTGAGACGTACGCGAAGAATTCGTTGGCAAAGTTGGGAGCGAGGACAGGGTTAAGTGTATAAGTTTATCGAAAAATAAAATAAAGCGAACGTTAATTTTATCATTTTCTTTTGCGCAAAAATGAATTAAATAGTCCGGTCGGGTGTTTTCGGGGAGATTGGATGAATAATAACCGAAGACATTCTGGGTGATTTAAGCTCGCCAGTGCGGACTTTGGGTAATCTTCTTTTGAACAGTGCGCAACAAGTTTGAAAGAGCCTCTGGATATCTCCTGCGCCCAAATTCTTCTAAGCTCTTTTTAATTTCTTGTGACATAAAATGTTGTATGACTGGGTTGCTGAAAATTATATGTACCACATTCCTCGACACTTTTAGCCGTGTAAGGTATATATTACCAGATTTATATTGGTATTCGTCCTTTTTTCATGCGTATCACGTCATGATCTTATTTCATTCCAAATAAATAAAACTGACGTTCAAAATTATTTATTGGTAGTAGTAATAATACGTTTAACTTAATATATTCATTAATTTTATGTTTAAGAGTTATGGCGAATCATTATTTTATAAATGTTAATGTCGCGCGTGAAATTAATTAACAATTTTGCAACGAAGTCTAATCTAAGAAAATTTCTTATTTTGAGTCTATTTAATTTATTATTTTTGCTTATTAAATTGTGATAATTATGTTAAGTATTTCTTTATTATTTTATAATAAACTGGATTTTCGATTTAACTCAATTTTAATGCATAAATATTATTAATAGTTATTATTTGTTATGTTATTTTTTTATTGGCAAAATTTAATCTTTTTGTTATCAAAAATAAAGGGGAAAAAAGCGTATTAATAGAGTTTGAAAAACTTGAGACGATAAAGTTCTCGGTTGAAGTTATTATCGATCACAAATACACGATTGACTTATTGATGGAAGAGTGTTCCTACGTTTTATCATTTTTATGATTTTAATTTGAAACTTTGCATATAAAGTTCTTCAGACGTTAGCGAACATCTTTGTCGTTCGAAATTGTTCAAACTCTAAACTTCCCTCGATACTTTTCTTGATCAAACATATATCTCCCGTTGAGTCAAAAGTCGTACATAATAAATAATTAATTCAAACTTTAAACAAATAAAAGTTCATTGACTTTAGAATATTGCGGAATAATAATTCCATCAAAACTCACTTTATTTTAAAAAGCAATGCTAAAGATTTTGTAAAATGTCTTGAAGTGTTGAAAATTTAGTGGAAATATTAATAAAAATATTATATAGATAAAAACAAATTTCATGAAATTTTTTAAAAATATACTATATAAATATATCTAATACTCAAGTAGATGTTATTTATTTACTTATTATTTATATGTTTTATAATCTTGTCTTTTAATTTTTATATTACTTTAAGTTTAACGTACTTATAATTTATCTACATAAAATGTTAATATAAATCCAATATGCAAATACATACGATACCATAATATAAAAAAGAATCGTCAGATAAGCTTACTAACATTGTAGCACGTATATTCATTAACTAATCAAGTGTGACGTTTAAACCGATAAATTATTATTATACATTAATAAGCACTAATATTTAACTCACTGATTGAATTTGCAACTACTAACCTAACTGTGAAAATATTACTATACTTAAATTTTACTAAATATACATTGGCTGAATTACGAAGTACAAAAATATAACCTAGTAAAAATTGAATTCAGCAAGAATTATGGTCCCCATAGGATATCTGAATAGAGATATGCCAAGTATCCTATTTCTGTTTAATATTTCTGTTTAATATTTCTGTTTAAAGCTCTATTGGGATTTCCGAATTTTAGCCATGAAAAGAATATATGAAGTGTTAGATGTTTCCCTTTATGGCGCTGAAATGATACGCCATTTTGGTAACTTGTAGCTTACAAGGAAAGCTACACTGAGAAAAATGTCTTTGTTAAAAATTACCACAGCTTACAGCAAACGAACCTTACCGAGCCGTTTCTTACGAATTTTCTTATTATTCTAGCAAAAAGAATATTAACAATATTTTACTATGCGATACAAAACTAAGCTGACTATTTCCTAAACTGGCAAGAAAATACACGTAAAATTAGCTGCGCAAAGATTGTTTATTGAAAGCTGCAGCAATTGTACCTAAAAATGTTTCTCAGTGTAATTATCCAATCGTTACGCTGGACATAGCAAAATAGACATTCGCCGGGAGGTACTCGAAGATTTTCATAGTTGCAAAGAAAACCTTCACAAGGTGAACCAGCTTGGCGTCGAACCAGCATTGTAAAAAGTCGCAGAATGACCCTGGTTTAGTCGGCGAGTAAGTGCGGTAATATGTGCAGGGTCCTCTTCGGCGCCATAGTAGCTACCATGCGCGACGGTACCCATAGTTATGTTACTTCCTTTCGCGCAAGAAACCTGTATCTATCCGATCGGACGGTTCGCCTGTGTGTGCATCAGAAACGGAGGAATTCGAGCAAAGCATGTCGGTGCTCTTTTCGCTGTATTTCTTTCTTTTTTTGCGCTGGCAGAAAAAGAAAGGAATAAATGAAGAAAACGAAAAAAAGGCGGGGAAAAAAAGGGGCGACGGGGGTGGGGGGGAGGATAAGCCTTGCGTGCATCTCCGCTTATACTTCTATTTATAGATCAGGACTATTATCTACATCGTTTGTTCGCTCACTCGCTCGTGTTCCGCTATATCCCAAGCTGTAATACCGTGCTGTCTTCGTTTCCTTACGAAGATAACAGGTGAGCTTGATGCGCGCCCCTCAAACAACTATATAAGTGCGTTCCCACACGGAAAATTCACGCTTCGTTCTTGGTTATTTGTATTCCGGGACTTTTCGCGTTAATACGCATTTTGCCTTTAAGACAGAGCCATGGGAAGAGAGCTGTTTTAACATCATCGGAGTTGGGATTAACAATTTAATGCGTTTTCTTAATTAAATTAATATTCTTTCTACTAACTTGAATATGAGTAATTAATTAATATCATAATATGGGAAATTATTTTTTTTTCTGCAGTATTACCATTGCTTAAAGTTTTACTCTTAATAATTTCGTTTGTTTTTATTTCGTTCATAATAATATTTACTTTATTCGCCTTTATATTAAGATTAATTTGTTCATTAATTGAAGTCATTAAATATACTATTAGGAAATTATTCAGTTCTCCAAAATATATTAAACTGTAAATTGAATCTAGTAAGCATTATTATAATTTAGTATTATGTTTGTAAAAAAGAACAAAAAATGTATGAAAAAGCATATCTTTGTTAAGATAGCACAAGTATATCGCCGACGTGAACCCGGATAAGTTTATATCATTAATAAAACAAGCTGTCATTCATTCGCGAGATTGTATATGACAAAATGAAGATGATTGATAATATCAGTAATGTTGAAAAGTCGCGTTAGGAATAGAAAACATTCGACAATTCAAAAATATGAATATCTATTTGAAAGTTATGCCAGAGATGAGAAGAGATCGCTAATCGGCTATATAAAATTAGTCGCAACATTTTTGTACTGATAACAGGGCCCTCTTATGAAATTTTTCTAAACTCATTCCCGAGCTCTACTTTCTGACGTTCCCAATCAGCGATCCATTAAATCACTTAGCTTTATCCACGAATCATGTCGGTAAGAAGGATACTGAATACGAAATGCAATAAAAATTAGCATCTCTTAGATATTAGCAATCGTGAACATATAATGTCAATTACTTGTCTGTCTAGAAATTGTAAATATGAGCCAATTTTAATTCAAAAATTAGATCCATTGATTATTGAATTTATAAAAATTGTATTATACATTTTTATTATGTATTGGGGAAACATTAGAAAACTTTACAGAAACTGATGATATTATAACGTGCGTCAAAAACGAAACAAAAGAAACCGTAAATTAATATAATAATATCTCATCGCACAACAACAGAAACACCGTAGAAATGCAAAAACAATTTCACTTTACGCCCCAGAATAATACACCTTTTTGTCCAACTTTGTTCTACCCGTTACCTATGGAAGTTGAAACGTAGTCAAGTCAATTGGATATTTAACGAAAAAGAAAAAAAAAAAAAGGTTGATAATAAGTGCGCTCCCAATTGCAGGATTCGATTAGCATAAGCCAAACGAAACGAAAGAAACAAAGTCGGCAGAAGAAATAGAACGGAACGGAAAAAGGAAGTCGGCGAAGGATCGGTCGTGAATCGGTATTATAGTGGCTCGAATTCTCGAACCGGTCGGTGCAATGACACACACGCGCGTCTATTTTTGGATCGCAGGCCAAGATCGAGCGGCCATCCGAAACCGTCCGATAACGCGGGATTATGCCCGGCGTAGACGCCGTTAAAGTTTCCTTATTAAAAATCCCGATCGCTAACTGATATCGCTGGGGGCTTCTATTTATAGAAGGGTAACGAGGGCCCCGCGTTTAACATAAACTAACCCGCGGGACATCGCCACTCTAAATATAGCGCCAATTATCATAACAACCGTCCCGGCGTTTATTTCAAGGCGTCATATTACCCGGATTGCAATAAGATAACTCCCGAATGTTTATGGCGCGACGGTCGGCCGTTACCGCGGAACGAATCGACGCAACATAGTAAAATTTAGTCATTTAGCTGGATCGGCGAAAATCGAAATCGCCGGGGACGCGCGTCGCAATAACCGGGGCGACGCCGATCGAAGCCAGCATAAAACGCGCCTCGCCGGCCGAGCCGCATAAAAGTTAGAATGTCGATTTTCTTGCGACGAGCGGCGAGCAAAAAGGACGAGAACGAGCGCGAACGGTATTGCAATAAAAGAAACAAACGGAAAGTAACGCGAGGGAAGAGGAAGAGGACTGGTCTGGACGCGCCATCAGACGTTGACTTCCCATTAAGTTGTTTCCATTAAGGCAATTCCACTATTAGAGTGCCCGCGAGGAACCGGGTCCGCGGCGCCAGGAGTAATCATGGCCGAGGTATTACGGGAGCCATGTGCGATCATCCGCGGCCAATTCTATTTATATACCCCGTACACTTGACCGGCACAACACCGGTGGATACGTGCACGTACACGCCCGTGGCCGGCCACGTACCCATGCCCACGTGCGCGCAAGCATGTTTTCAACCAGCGGCTCGTAAACCTTTTTCAACTGGTGGTGCCGGATGGAGGCTACCCTCGACAGCGTCCGGACGGCCAGTTCGATCACTCCAAGTAGAAATCGCCATTACTTATAATTGGCCGAATATTGGCACAGCACTGGCAACCGTTTTATGGCTCAGCACCTATGGACCAGTACTGGTTCCCTAATATTTTTCTACTGTTGCCAGTAGATAATAAGATCTAAGCCCCCTATCGTCGATACAGTACTTTACCAAATTATGACCTGGTACTGACCCACAAACGACATTTTATAAACTTATTTACACCTGAGATAATATGACAGATAATATTACTGTTTTTAACGTCAAGTTTTACTGGAAGATCAGTAGCAGGCCAGTACTGAATCTGTCTTGATTTACCATTGGACCATACAACTAATGGTATTTTAATCATTTCTGTATGGGAACAATCCTGGTGTCGGTACTGTGCCAGTATTGGGCCATACAAAATTTTCCAGCTGGATTCAAAAGTGGGTGTTCGCGTTCCCACTTGCCATTTTTCTCGTAATCCTCGTTCGCCTTATCAGATGCGAACGAGCGAATCTCAACTGTTAATGTCAATTGCCCCGATGACGAGAATGTTCCGCATCGTTCCGCTGCCAAGATAAATAGATTGGAGGAATATTATCGCCGATGGAGAACGCGTCTGCTTGGATGATTGATCGGATTTAGCCTTGGTTCTGTTGTAAACACACGCGCGGAGGATAATCGATAATTGCCGAAAGGTTGGACGGGGCATTTTTGTACTATATCTGGAGCGTGGCAGCGCTGCGGGTTTTTATATATCGTAGACGTTAGATATTGATTGCAGCAGAACGGTGATTCCAGATCAGCATACCAGTTCTACTTTGATCAGGTCAAAACTGGAGTGCACGATTGCTCGAAAATAACGGTTAGCCTGCACTGAGAAAAAAGTTGGGATAAAAATTATTATACTAAATGTAAAAATGGGGACAAATTACAATTCTTGCAATATTTAAAATACATTTTGAAAGAGATTATCAGTATTGTACAAGTTACTATGATACAGTATAATAAAAATGTTCATTTTTCTTATAACCTCTTTTAAACTGTATATTAACTAAGACAAGAAGATGTCATTTGTCCCTCTTTTTACATTTAGTATAATAATTTTTATCCCAATTTTTTTCTCAGTGTGCTCTTCTAATAAGTAGCATCGTCCAGCCTAAGAAGAATTTCGGAAGGGGGTCGGATGGAAAATAGGTTTTTGCTTGTCTAGTGCTTGGTTATTGAAGATGTTCGGAAATTAGACGTGTAGGAAAATCAGTATTATGCCAGTAATGACTGAAAAATGGGAAAAAACAAGTACAGTACTGGCGTACAACTGTTAGCTTTATGTAAAGCTTTGATACTTTATTTACGACAATGCACTAGGCTAATAGTAGTCCCGTTGGTGGGTAAATTTCTACTTGGATATCTTATTTTCGGACTACCGAAAGTCCTCGGTTCAATGACACGGTTCAATGATTTTTCGATTTCAATGTCACTGAACTTCGGGAAGTTAAATTTTATCAGTTATATAAATATCAGTAGAAAGTCTGAAAGATAGCGTCGGTGTAGCTTTAACTTCTGTACGTTTGAGTCCCCTTTTATTTGTATTCTATACAAGCTTTTACTGTAACTGTATTTAACACTGTTTATTGACAACGAGGATTTCGAAATAACTGAAATAATTGAAAAATGTGTATAATTGAATGTATAAATGTATATAATTGTTTTGAGACGCAATGAGCCTATACTTAATACATTTTTATATTTAAATTGTACACATTATCTTTTTTTATGGAAATTATTAATTATCATAGCTGGTTTCTGATTGACGCATTTCATTCTTTGCGCATGTGTAAATGCATGATTGAGGTTACAATTTGCGATCTGTTGAGATTAAATGGAAATGCGATGAACTTATTTTATACTGTGAATATAATATTTTACAATATAGTAAACTATTAATTTAAAACGGATTATAGCTTTTCAATCAAACAAATTATTGGGTCATGTTAAAGCGAATGAAAATTTATCGTACAAACACAAAAGTTATTAATAAAAATAAATAAATTCAAGTGAGTAACTTACAATATTATGTAAATACAAAGAAATGTATGGCAATCATATGTAATTGTTAAGTGAATAGATTTGCGCAATAACATATTATGTTACCACACCTGTAAATATGATTACGTGTGGTTGTTCAGGTTTACCAGTGTTTACTTAAAACTATATCAGCATTTATAAATGTTGCATTTGTAAGAGTTACGTAACTGTAACTGGACCGCAAACAGATACAGTATGTAGCTGCAGTGATTATCTAATAAGAGATTAACATATAAGCAGATTAAGCACAAATTTAGGACTCCAAATAAAAGCAGGAGCTTTAAAGTTGAATCCAATAATAGAAGAATTTCAGCATAAAATTGAATTGTTTATAATAACAATAGTATTTTTTCCATTACAACTAAAAGGAAATATAGATTTATGATAAAAACTTGGTATAACAATTAAAAGTAAATTCAATTTATTTGGAGTCAGTGAAATATATTTTCCGGCGAGTAGTTTTCTTTCGCAGAACAAGAAACACTAATTTATTGCAAAAACGTGAGGCTATAAAAGTATCACTTTTACAGTATAAATTGAATATTCATTTACTCGTGTATTTTTAAGATTCATAAATTACATCGGAATACTTATAGAACAGATAAATTTTATTTATTGATAAGAACATTCTTATTTGCTTTTCAAACATTGCATTGGAGGAATACACTGCGGAAATATTAGGGAGTTCTAAAACAAAATTATGTATATTGTTTTGCAAATATAAAAATATGCTGTGTCACCAAGTTATTATATGCATTTATGGCTGCATCAAAGGAAAATATGATGGGGGATATTGGCAAAAAGATGAATGAAAGTGGGCTTTTATAGCTTCGATAACTATTTGTTTCCATTTGTATTGATGCTGAAGGCTCGCATAACTTTGGAAATTGTCGTATTTTTGTATTTTCAAAACGATGCATGCATTCTAAAACCTTAACACTCGTATGTTTGCAATATTCGGGAGCTTTTGATTACTTGAAATATAATATCATAAAGGACTTTTTAAATTATTATTAAAAAAGGATTCGAAATGTTTGCAACAATAAAAATAGTATAATGTCTATTGTGTTAAAGTTAAAATATAATAATTTATAATGTCATTGCCAACTTAATAAGTAATTTTTCATTACTACCAACCTAATAACTTTTACTTACGTTGTATAAAATTTTTGTAATTAACAAATTAAATTTAATGTAGCATTTTAAGTACTACAGACATTTTTAATCTTTTAAATATTTATAATTACTTGCGAACACGCATTCGCTTGAACATGATATATAGATTTATACATATAAGATTTTACTACGCATATTGCTATTTAAAAAGCAAATGTGCGATAGTTAAAAATCAATTCGCAAAAATCTTTTACGTATACGAAGTTAAAAATAACAGTGACATTTTACATGATTTCATCATGTAATTGCCACTTATGGGTAATTGTTAAAAAGTTATATTTTAAGTAAAATAAAGGTAAACATATAAAGAGTTTTATATATAAGTAGAACTGGAAATTGTTAACTTAATGCTTATTGTTTATTAATATATAATGATGTTATTTTATAATAGTGATTATTATGAATTGAGTACTTTGTTTTGGTTTCTTAGGTCAAGGGAATAAATTTATAGATGGGATTTGTATATTTAAATAATGCACGTTTATTCGCTTGAAAAATATTTTCAAGCAAGTAAATGACGCATTTATTCGTAATTATTTATATTTCACGCAGATATGTGTGCATTCCCGATAACAACTGCGATTTCGCTTTGAGCTTTACTTTTTACGAATGGAATCTCCTAATTGGGTTATGTATATGCTAACATAATTATGTTACGGGAATCATAAAGGGTTACAATCCGATTCATAATAATAAACTATACTGCCCTATCTAAAGGATTTATGCATTTTCTTTGTACCTTCTATAATAATATTAATAAAGCAGTTCTGTAAATTAAGTTTCATAATATTTCATACATCGTTAAAACGGAATTACATTTTGTTTACAATTATATTATTAAATTGATTAAAAAATGTTTGTAGTAATAATAAGTTAAAATATATAAAGAAAAATTGCATTTTGTTTACAATTATATTATTAAATTGATTAAAAAATGTTTGTAGTAATAATAAGTTAAAGTATATAAAGAAAAATTGCATTTTCTTTGTAATTATAATTAAAGTTTAAAACGAAATTAAATTTTTTTAAATTAAAAACAGTATCTCCGTTAGCTCACGTTTGTTAACATTTCAGAAATAACAACAATGCTGTATTTTTAATTATGTATATTATTTTTGTCAGCTGCCTGCGTCCGTTTATAAATTTATAACAAATTAAAAAAGTATCAATTAAAAGTTAAGCCGTGTTTTCGAAGCTGGAATTAAAATTGCGAGTTCTAATTAACAAAACGTTTCATTCAAGCTCATACATTATTTATACATCAAAAAATATAATTTTTTAACGAAGACGGTAATACCCCGGCGTACACTGGCGCCGTCCGAGTGACCTTGGCAGCCGAACACATAAAATTTCTGCATAATTGTATAATGAAGTTAAGAATGTCCTTAATTGGCTAATGATTGCGTGATTTACCTTAGTCCGATTGTTTTCTCCATGAAGTAACTCGGAATCACGCTACACTTGCGCGCATACGCAGGCGCGAGCGTGAAGCGCCGATATCAGCTCGTGATTATATGCATCATTATTTTTAATACATATTTATCTCATACGCAATTAATAATGCGATAGCCGGGCGCGGAGGAAACAATGTAATTGAATGTAATTGACTGATTTGCGCGCAACAATGACAATCGTCGTTTATACCGAGAGAAATTTGTTTATAATTTGCTATTTTATGTAACATTTTATATAACAATTTTATGCTTATTTGTTTATGACAATGTAATGTAACTATTTAATATTCACATACCGACTGTGTCATCTCTGTATCACTGCTTCACTCCTTCACTATATATTTGTAATATTAATATTTTGCCATAGTAATTATAACTATGAATTAAGTTTATTTTTACCATGGCGTTATTGTTGAAATAACTATCTACTATCAATTATGTAATCAAGTATAATCTACTATAAACTATAGTTACAGATACTATAAAGACTTTAGTAAATATAACTAATGACTTTAGTATACACGACAAGTAACTATAGTAAACGAACATTAGAAGTTTCTCTCAGTGTGCTGTGATCATTTCAATAAATTCTCAGTAATAATTGAAATAATAAATTTATCATTTATGTTTTATGCTTTTTAAAAAGCATAATATTAATAAATTTCTCTCGGCGTAAGAAATAACGACCTTTCGATCAATCGCAATTGGAATAAACGACGAGGATCGTGCTTTGACGTATCGATTTATCGCTTTATCGGGCGTTACGCGTGTGAATAAAGAAATGACTTTTTGTCGCCCGGCGCGCGGCCTTCTCCTCGCACAATGACAGCTATTTAGATTTTTCGCAAGAAGCAAACTTTTATTCCTCTATACTTTTTGCCGCAATAGCGAGGAAAGCTTCGAGCTTCGCAGAAGCCTGAAGGTCACGAGAACCACTTTCGTGCGAATAACTTTTTATTATACAGCGGCGTTCGTTTTTCACCCCACGTAGGCACGTTGGTGCTCCGATGTGAGATTTTATAATGTTAACGAATCAGAACTATCGTCGCGTTGCGAGCGCATTATGCGTGAAGGTGTACGTTCTTATATCAAATGCCTGAAAAGCAGGCTTCGTGAATTACTTTTCATGTTCTTTGGTAATTAAGTGAACGCGGGCATTTTTAATGGGTCGTTTTAATAATTGCATTTATGTGAAAAGTGAATCGTCTTAGAGCGACTGTCGTGTAATAATAAGTAATTAACATTCTGCGCCGATGTTGGCTGAAGTATAAATGGTCTGTGCATGCACAAAATAATGGTATCGTTGAATATCAGAAATGAACTTTGGGTAATTAATGCAAAATGCGAGGGCACGATTTGCAATTTTAGAAATGTTTATTCCAATGAAGATGGAATCTTGATATTAAGCCAAGATTTTCAATTGCCAACATAACAAGCTGTACAAATTATGATAGAAACGAGGCGTGCTTTTAATCACATTTAACAGCGAAGTAAAGTTGTAAAATAATGCTTTAGGTGATACGTGGGATATGTTGTTGTTTAAAAATGGCCTTAACGTTACAATTGGGTTCTTTTTTTCTTGACTTTAATGATAAAGCTCATGAAATTATTAATATCAAGACTGTAATTTTATGTTCAAAATATTTCTCTTAACAACTATGAGTATAATAATTTTAAAGAAAGTGAATGAAGACTTTTAATACTGTGTTTTACATATATTTTTTGTATCTGCATTTTCTAAGCAATACTTGATTTGATTCACGCGAGTGTGTTAATGCAAGAAATGACTCAAAAAATGTTATGGAATCCAACAACTGTCAAATAGAAAGTCTGGTTAAGGAAGTTACAGCGATCAAGTTGAGTTAGTAGATTATCTAAAATTATTTTTTAATGAAGAACTTATGAAATAATTAATTACATACTATTCGGTCAATGATAACTGGAAGGATATAACATAAGAATATACATTTCAGTTTTTTATTTAAAAATTATGTAAAAACTGAGAGAAATGGCATACTAAATTGTACTTTTCTTTAAATTAATAATTATTTGTATATATGTTTTATTTTGGAAAGTTAAAAAACGCGATTAAGATAAAAGTGTTAAATTATTTTTTTGCACATTTAAGTAAAAATAATTATTACGCGTGAAACTTATTATTATGTATAGAAAATCTTAATAATTACAAGGCAAAAAATATTCAAGTCCACGTTAGTAATTCTAAATAATGTTTAGTTCAACTTTCTTAACTTGCAGCAATGAGTAATAGGTTTATTAGTTATTTTTACTGGCTTAAGTTTAGAAAATTTGATGCTATTCACTTTTACCCATTTTATGAAAATTGTACCGTCAGTTTTTATAAGTATTTTATATTGAATTAACTTTATAATATATATTAATTATTTTAATTAATATTTGATTACGAAAAATTCTTTATACAACGTCAAAATATTTGTGAATATAAACTTTATCTTATATTAGATTAATATTTTAGTAATAATTAATGAATATTTTACAAAGCTAAGAAATACGGATGATGAAAAACAAGAACTGTAATAATAAACACCGCAAAAAATCAAGGAAAATATAATTTTTCAAAAATCTTCAGCACCCGCACAGTCTTTAAATGTGTAAATTACTATGTGTAAATTACATTTCTTATAAGAAATTATATAGTAAGACGAGTTTCGAAAGAGTTTCCGGTAACTAAATAATTTTTATAACTGTCAAAGTAACGTTTCCCTTTTTTCCTAGCTATGTGCAAAAATTGTACATGTTCTAAGTTTGAACAGACACTAAATATGCAGGTGCCAATTAGCAAGTTTAACTGGTAATTTGAACATTTGACAATGTGGTATTAAGTACACCAAGAAGATCGGTTGACATTGTACAGCTTCACAAATGTACTACATAATCCACACTTTTATTACAATCATTTGCGGACAAAAACCTGTTTTATTGATGTAACAAGTTCTTCTTGCTGTGTTTTTTTTAATAAAAACTTTCATGCGTTAATTTAAAACTGTTTCGGTCAAATTTGTCCGAGATATTTGTTTTTGCTATTGAAGTATTATAAAGAAAATTTAATCTTATCATTTTTTTAAATTAATTTTAACGAATAAAGTTAGAATAAATTTGAACGATAAAATTTAATAAATTTGTATCGTACGTTTTACGATATGCTTGGCCATACTTGAGACATGCTCGGCCCGTTAAGTATGATCGTAAAATTACATTTATTTCTAAACGGATAATCTTCTAAAGGAATTAACTTGTACCAAATAATCAAATGATTCGAGCGATTGAAATGTTTTCTGAAATCGGCAAAATTGAGCGCCATCCGTAAGCCACGCTGAAATTAGTTCCATTCATCCGGGTATTAGTTGACTGGGCTAATTTTTTCGGTCATAATAGGGGTAAATGAGCGGCATAATGAGTACGTGGTTGGTGTGGTTGATGCACGTAATGTGTGCTCTAAGGAGGCCCGAGTTTGTTGAGCAATTAGCTACTATCTTCTCGGCGAGCGATGAGTTGATCATCGTACGCGTATTTGCATTTAGTATAATATACACCGTGCTTTCGGCCGACATCCTGCGCGCCATTCGTCGGCTCCTTTTGAGGCGCTGGCCGAAGAAGAGGCGCGCACGCGATGGAAAAAAGAAAAGGCAAATAAAATGAAAAGGGACAGAATAAGAGAAAACGGACAGTCACTTGGACTCGCGAAGAAGAAGCCTCGAAGGCTTCGACCGGGGCAACGGCCCGTATTTTTCGTGTCTGAAGTTCTCGTCGAGATTCTGCGACGAAGGTCACAGTCTTCGCGAGGAATTCTCCTTCGGAAGTGACGAGGCTCCGATGTTCGGCCGCGTCACTCACTTTTCCATCTTTATCGCGGCACTCTCGGCACCTTCGGCCAATTAGGGACACGCACTCAAAAATCCCACAGCCAGAGCGGGGACCCCTCTCGGCGACATGCAATCCAATACATTTTAATTTCGCGTAGATTTCAGTCGGTTTGCGCGAGTTTCATCGAGGTTTCGCGGTGCTAAGTGGTTTCATCATGGATCCACACACAATCCAGTTTGACCTTTCTTTTAAGGGTATTAATACGTTTAGGGTTCGACGAGTGATAATTTCAGGCAGCCTTTTTTATTATTTCTTTCTTGTTTTCTTTGGGTGATTGAACAGTGAAGAGGTACGCGACTTTGAATATTATTCTACGTGAAAGAAAATTCATTTTTAAGGAAACATTTGGCAAAACAGTTATTTTATCAATGATTTACTTGATTTAGAAAACTTTAGGCAAACTTTAAACATAATAAAATTAAATTTATTTACAAATAACCTTTGAATATTTTTATGTTTATGAGTCAATGTTGATGACTTTGTGTATGAAATGTTACACATTTTCTTTACTTATTTTAGATAAGATAATTGTTACCGTGACATGTAAAAACATTGTTTACAAATTACATTAAATATATTTACAATAAGTAAAAGAAATTGTTATTTGAAACATGGCAATAATAATGAGGTCGTAATCATTGTCTATATTAAATTATTCCTACTTTTAATTACAAGAAATTCTCAATAAGTTTAAAGATTTTGTATTTTAAAATTGCGTAGAGAAAATATTTAAAATCGATTGTGTTGATTTCATTCAAATTTGTCGACATTTGCTGAATAACATGTTTGCACATCTTGCAATATTTCCATGAAAAAAAAGTCTTGCTCCAGGACTTGTTAGCATTTCAAAAAGTTGGCAGTGAAAGGGCTAAGTGCGTATGGCATTAACGATCATATCAACTGACCAATAAAATTACAATCGATATTCATCAGCGTGATTAAATAATCAAATTTGTAAGAGGGAACCAATCGCGTTAGACTCCATTGACCTTTTAAGAGTCGCACTCACGTGGACAAGTTACTGCGACCTCGAGCTACCGGTGTAAACGATCAAGACTAATTTTTATTTTGCAAAAACATCAATGACGACGTAACAAATATTTAAATTTACTGCAACACATGTGGCATTGTATGATTCGTGAATCTTTATTCTCTTAACATTATTTTCAAATTTATTTTAAAAACATTTTATTAATTATGTGTATGTAAAATTGAGTTATTCAGGTTTATACATTTAAGGATTGTTAATTGTTTCTCATGTCAAGTTTATACTGAAGAAGAAAGATGTTGATTTAATATGATATAACCTTGTTATAGTTATTTATAGTAATATGATATAGTATTTAAAAAAAATACAATTGAATGGCAGCTGAATTTCGGCTGGATTTCGGCTGGATACAAAGCTGAAGAAGGATTGGTTTGTCGCGAATCTAGACTTTTTAAAATGGCTGGTAGCAATGGACTGGATATCGGCTGGATGAGTCAACCATTATTCCAGTTCTCCAGTATGACGTGTTTATAACAGCTGGACGATTTTTTTACCAGGTGACTGCTATCAGCCATTTCAAAAGGCTGGATTCGCGCCAAACTCATCCTTTTTCCAGGCTACATCCAGCCGATCATAACCTGGTTTATGACCATCACTTTATTAAAAATGGAGCTGTCATCCAACTGCATTTTTCAGTGCGGGAAATGCTAGTAAATTTCTTTTAGTGTACGTATGTACGAATATATTCAATTATAAGTTCCGTTAAGTCTTCAGTGGTCACGCTAAAACATTACACTGTTGTTACATGAAGCATTCTCTATCTAATATTTTTGAACTTCATAGTTATGATGTAAATTTTTATAAATTATAAATTATATAAGACAAACAATAAGGTACAAAAATGTTTATACGTCCCCTGATGGCGTCATAAAGGTTTTCTTCGCATTATGTGACCCGCCCTATTTTATATGACTGCAATTTATTGTATATTTTATTAAGCTATAAAAATTTTACAAATATTATCTATTAACTTGAAAAGAAAGATACTAAAATATTCATAAAGATTTATTTTATACTTTTGATAAAGAAATTTATGAATATATTTTAATATGAGATCACATTTATGGTACGAATCTCAGTTTGTATTGCAGTTTATAATGCACACGTAGGAAATATTTTTATGCGACGTTCTTTCTAGATATCTTTTAATTAGTCGTGCGCACTACATGAAATTTTGTGTTTGTAAACATTACAGAATATATTATGAAACTTTCACACTTCCATGGATTTTAAACACATGGACTTGGAGAAATTAATTTCTTATTATATTACATATATATTATGATATTATACAAATTAAGTATGTATTATATATTAGTAATGTTTTATGTATATTAATGATTTCGATTATTAAAGCTTGAATGTAATTCTTATTACATGATTCCAGTTTATTAATATATTACAAATGACGGTACACAAAATATTTATTGGTAGCAAATAAAGTCATATGTAATTAAATTTCACGAAAATGATACGAGTAATAAATTTAAATAATTACATTAACTACGAAATGAATTTGATACTGAAAATCAATACACTAATTTCACATATACATTAATTTAACATTGTTTATTAATACAGATATTAAAATGATTTCATTTGATACTCTCCTTTATTAAATGTATCTTTTATCAATAGATACGTGTGTTGCGGACAAACATTACAAGCTGAGTATTTATAAATATTTGAAAATACTTGTCATTAGCTGTACATTTTATCATAACAGTCCAATTATTGAACTTGAATAAGCGAATAAATTAACTCTTTATCTTTTTCCAATCCAAACGTGAATTTCTACATTATTCTAAATAGCAATAAAATGCTAATAAACATTCGTTACAACAATCTGGCAGACGTAACACAGTTCTATAAATCAATTTTAATCATGCAGTTTGAATTATTACGCAGATAAGCGTAAAATGAATTTTTACTGGTCTCAAAACTTTAAATCGACGATACTCATAACATAAAAAAGATTCACATTATAGTAACACTTTCAGCTATGTTAATGAGCTGTTGATATCCTCTTGATATTGGAACTTGTTACATGCTATGATATACTGAATCGGAAACGACATTTTTTTTTAAACAAAAAAAGTATCTTGCCTCGCAAATGCGTAATGTGGAAATAAAAACCGTTAAAATGTCAGGCATCAAATATTTATCACCAAAGGAATCATAATTATTAACCGTCGACAGTTAAAGTTCGCGGTCATTTTTTAAATGTATTTACTCTCATAAAAAACATGTATTTCTGTGAAAAAACATGAAATCTATTTGAAGTAAGAATATTCAGTTTATGTCCAATATATTAAGATTTTAATATCAAATTGTTTTACCATGTTTCCATTCCTTTTTAATTGTTCGGTGATTAATTTTTAATTATATTTTGTCGTTTTTTATACGATCTTTGTCTGTGAAGCACGTTGAGCGAGTCAACAAATAGATAATGTTTAAAGAAAATATCGCGCGCAAGTGTTCAAAGCGGATTGATGAGCGGATAGGTTGAGGGTCGTCGGTGGCCGTTGACCCTATGTATATCTAGTAGTCTAGTAGCCTCCATCTACAAGCGTATACAGATATTTATGGGCGGTAGAAGTAGTAGAAGAATGGTCCATAAGCACAATGAATTCTCACGATATAATATATGTGACGTCGACAAGTCATCGCGTCACTTATTTGATTTATTAATGATACCTTAAGTTCCGCTGTGTGTATTAACAAACATGTACACGTATAATGCCATCAATTTGATTCATGAATGCGTAACAATTTAATATTATTATATCATAATATCAATTCATTTCGAGCAATAAATTATTTCGAATTCAAATACTTCGGCAGTCGTATAATTTACAATTAAATTAATCGAGTTAACTCCTTTAGTCACCTTTTGTTCCGTGTCTGTGAAAGATTATTTAACTGGCCGGCTGCATTTTGGCATCCCAAAATATTCCATAGTTAATAATAAAATAATTCAATATTAAGTTAATTAAAATTAAACGGAAGATGGGATAATTAACTAATTAATTAGTTCCAATTTTTTTCTTTTCCATCATGGTACGTATTTATACAAATTTTTATTATTATAAAGAAATTGCTAAAAAATTATTACACTTTATAATAACATTGCGATTTAGTGTATATTTTTATAAAACAGCCAATAATAAAGACGTATGTAAAAATTATTTGGATTCTAAACCGTACAATATACATTAATGATACAATACAAACTCTTTTTTAAGTTTATGTTATTTATTTTACAGTATCCAACGAGGGCAAGATGCCACTTAGACAATTCAACCTTGTCGTTTGAAAGAAAATTTGAATTTTCATTGGACTCAATACCAGGAACTTTACCGCCAAGTGCAGAAAATCTTTCATCAGCCGCGCAAGACATATTGAAACGTCTTTTGCAACCCAATCCTCGTATGAGACTGCGATCACTTCTCGATCTCCAAAGAATTGCTTTTTATATGGGTCACGATCTCAACAGTTACATCGATAAAAAGGTATATACAGTTAACAAAGCAATACATTATTTAAATTTGTTAGTAGCACATTTGCATACTAATGTAATTTTTCCTTTGCAGATATCTCCATTTCAATTTTTAGATAAGAAACTTGCCACGGCGTCGTCTATAATTGTATAAATGTGAGATGTTTTCTGATCTTTATTTTGTTACTTGATAACAATTAAAACCGAAATCATTGTTCACTAAGTGAATGTCTTATGCTTATATTTGCTATTAATTTAGCATGTTATTACACTGAGAGAAATTTATTGGTGCTACTATATTTGGTATTTAGTGATACCAATCTAACAATGATACCAATTTATCAATCATATTATAAAGAGTACTATGATGCACACATGTTCCAAACTAATTTTAATATATAGTAGCATCTACTAATAAATTTCTCTCAATGTAGCTATTATTTTGAAAAGAGATTGCTGTTACTATTAATCAAATATTTACAATATTTTAGTTTTTTTTTCAGTATTAAACGAAATTCTTCCTTTAGTATTATACGTAAATAGTAAATATTTCACGCAGAACAATTTTCTCTCTAACTGAAAGACAGCTAATTTCTTTACCGAAAACTAATGAAGAATAAGTCATTTTGATTTGTATGCAACTCAAGATCAAACAACATTTAATTTAAAAGGAAAATATTTAAAGATTGGTTTTAAATTTACTTAAAATCTTCCTATCTTGAGGAAGTACTTAGAGTATAAAAAAATATTTTTTTAGTTGTGGTTTGTAGAATAAGGATAAATTCGCTATTTTTATATTTATTAGAAAAGTATTTTCAACAAGGATAATTATTGAAAAGTTCATTATTCATGAATGCTAATATGTAACCTCTTTTCATCGTTTGTTTAATAATTTTTATTTTGAATTTCAGTGCAGTTATGAATCTCTGTTTTCTATAGTATTTAAGTAATGTGATATTAGAAGATACTTTATTCCGTCCACCATGTTACCTCCGTTATTATAGAATTCATAAATAACAGAATATAAAAAGTTTTTTAGTCGATTAAAGACTATGCTCTTCGATAACATGAATTATAATACACATTCTGCTTCGATTACCTGAATGATATGAATTTATATTTTATAACAATCCGAAGTCATCTATGTACATTGTTTATTTTAAGCAATTTTTTTATATTAAATGTGTTGTTGGTTCTTTACGTGCTTGTTGATTTATTTGTCCCATCCACAATGAATCAACTCAACATTGCTTATACATGTATGATAAATTAGGTAATAATGTATTGATTAATCATGACATTTGACTTGAAAGAAGTTAGATAACCAATGTGATTAAGTTGCATGATCATAAAGTGATTATACGAATTCTAGTACAGTAGTTTGAAACTTGAATATATATAATTTTTTTCACTTTTGAAATAAACAAACAAATTACTATAAATATGCAATAAAGCTATAAAATAAAAGTTTTGTGTACTAATAATTTTAATTTTTTAAAAAACACAAAAAGGATTTTAAAAGCGGATTTTTGTAAATAATAAAGTCACGTCCTGTAAAATTATAACATTATTGTTTGTATTTTCTTTCATTACAATATTCCTTCACAATACAATAAATTGCCATAGTTAGTGTATACAAACTAAAGTAACAAAAAGTAGACAGAGATTTTTTTAAGATAGCTTCATACCGTTTCGCCGTACCATTTTAATTGTAAGTGTAAACCATCGTCGGATTTCGCAGTTACATTTTGAGGCGCTGCTCTTTCTTACATTTTATTGTAGCGTAAGAAGTATGTACAGTAGGACAACTTATTTATAGCGCAAATAAGTTCACTATCTTCCTTCTTATATTACATCGCTCCAATCCTTTATCTTATAATTACAAATTTTCAAATTGAAACAATGATCGTAATTAAAGCATAAACTTTAATAAATAAATATAAATGATGTTTTGTTCGCAGGAGAGTGATTACTTTACAAAAGGAGAAACAAATCAAGTGTAATCGCGTGTTGCGAAAAAATATGCTTTATTGCTGTCGGTCATTTTTTTCAGTTTCCCCACCATTTCTGTATGTCTGATTAATTTGTCCCATTTTGTAGGAAACTTTTCGGAAGAAAAGTAAAAAACACTTCTTTTTATCATTTCACGTTTTTATCATTCATATGACGCTTCATATTTAAGTTCTTTTGTCCATTCCAACACAAAATTAGCATTCAATTACCACTATTAATTTATAACACACAATCCGCGTAGTGTAATAATTTTTGTAAAATACTTTACACTGAGAAAAATTGTTTATGAAACATACAATTATTTTATCAGAAGAAATCTTTCATTTATGTAGAAATTAAATTTAAACAGATGAAATGGAAACATTTAAATTAAACTCGAAAATTGTTTTTAACATTTGCTTCATATTGCTATTATTAAAAATAATATTAAATAAAATTTCGCTTCAATTATATATAATTCAGCATTATTTATATACAAAATTGTTTTGCAAATTTTTGCTTCAGCGAAATTTTTCTCAGTATAAGGATATATACACTTGCATTTTTCTACTTCACACATCAAGATTTGTCTTAAAAAGACGCACACAACTGTCATTCAAGAATTATCGTTCTTGGATACCCAACGGAGAACAATTTGTCAATTTAATCGTTTGATATGCTTATATCGTTCACCCTCTTACTTCGTTGTATTTATTGTTCAGTTAACCTTTTATATCCTTAGTGAAACAAGAACAAGTTTTCTATAAAGTTTTCATTTGAAATAAAATGAAATAATTGATCATACACTCTTGAAAGTATTAAATTTGTTTCAAGATTGTAACTATCTCGGTTTAATATTTGATTATTTTGCCAAAGTATAATGATGTTGAAGTTTCTCTTCAATAATTTTGGAGTTAAACAAAAATGTCTATCATGAGTCGAACAATTCTACTTTGATTATTCATGCTTTCTAAGAGTGTATGAATTTCAATTTAAGAATAAATTGCGGTAATTACGAGGCATTCCATTCAAATTTATAGCATTGGTATTAAAAATGTCTTTGGTTCAAATTGCCAAAAACGTTTAAAGTTAGTAGATAACTATGTGTTATCACGATTCTTTTTTCTATATAGAAATTCATTTTAGTGATTCTTTGTGCTTTTCTAAGTTTGTGTCAATTTATTTATGCTTGTTTTTACGGTAGAACTACTCTTAAAAATTAATATTATTCTTTATAATACAAGTATTACTTTTACAATATTCACAAACTCTTCTTCACATTTTTTAAGAAACCTTCAAACCGCTTTCACAATATTATTATAAAAATTATAATTTATAATAATATTCAAAGTAATACTTATGTTAGAATAAAGATGAACTGTACTGTATTACAAAGTAGGGACAAAGTCGCAGATTTCAAATTTCGTGTAGTAAAAGTTTTTATTTTTACATCAGCTAACACGCAACTGCAAATATAGTGCGCAATTAAACGTCACCCTACCTCATGACATATTATAGTAGTACTTATTGTAATTTTATTTTAGTCTGTGTGGAGTAAGTTTTTTAGTAACTGAAGTAATTTTTTCGTATATAAAATAAAGTATTTATAATTATGGAATTTAAGCCGAGAGAAGTTTTTAAAATGTTTATATTACATTTTGTTGTATTGTGATTGTGATTTTATCATTGAATAATTTTTTGACAGTATAATATTAAATAAACTATTTTTGATCAACAAAAACGTTTCAAGTCATCATTCCTTAGAATATAAGTACATCATCAAGAAGTTTGGTAAACTTTTTGTTTAGATTATTAAATGACCCAAGCAATTACATGTTGTTAATTCTTCCACTTAATTACTTTGATTGAAACTTTATTGGCAGAAAATTATTTATTTAATTGAATAGAAAATTGATAAAATATTGAGTTAAATGAAATGCTTCTAATTTTATATTCGTATTTTTGATTATTGTTATTTAATTTGAATAATAAGTATATATTGTGTAAAATTAAGTACATAATTCAAATTATAACTTTAAAGCATTTTTGTGTATTAATGTAGAGTTCTTATTATCTAGTGACAATGTAGGTTCCATACACTTTTGCACTTTTTTTTGTTTTACTAAGTATTACATACTATTAAACAAATATTATTCTTATTTGTACAAATTGTTATATTCTTATATATACACACGAGTAAAAAATACTTAGTTAAATAAACTAATTTGTACGTGAAATCGTCCAATAAGAAATTTGTTGTTTAAATTATAATAAGAATAATTTGTGATTTAAAGAATAAAGTATGTTAACAAAAGTAACGTAATAACATCATTTAAATAATTATTACACATTTCAGACACATTTAGCTTGCTTTTTCAGAATATATTAGTAACTAAAATTAAATCTTATTTTGCTTACATGTAAATGTATATTATTTAAAGCATAGATCTGATAAAAATGTTATACCTTCAGGACCTTTTAATGAAAATCGCTCCCTTCATTCCAGAAATGCTAAAATTCTATAAATTTCTACTAAGAATTGTTTTTTTTTTCAATGTCTTATTCCTCCTTTAAATATACAACAAGTTCGTTTTTTGGCCAAAATTGTAACGATTATAGTACTTTATTGATTTGTTTGTACACAAAATATTAATTTTATTTCTGTGCTAAAAAAATGCACATACTGCATTCCACGTCATGATATAGTATAACATACTATAAACGTGTGTTGTAAGTATATATATATATATATAATATATATGTCATATTTATAATGTTTATATTGTGAGGGCACCGTATCTAAAGTATCATTCATAATTATTTATCGCTTAGTGACGAATAACAATTTTGTTATATCGTCACGTCTTTTTCTCCATCAGTTTTAAGTTATATTTTTATACATCGACATTTGTTTTAAATTTTACTCAATTACAATAAAAAAAAATTTCATTACAAATCTTTTATTTTCTCAGCACTCTAAAAAATATTCTTGACCATCTAAGAATGTAATCTTTTCAGGTTAATAGAATGTTGGATCCACTATTTACAATCGAACGTTCGATTTACAAAAATTATTTATTCCTCATAACCTGAGAATTATTAGAGATTCCTTTATCCAGCTGTTGAAATCTCAAATGGATATCTCATTTACAGCAATTGGATTCTAGTTAATTGAAGTGGACCTTTATTAGAGTGCGTAAAAGCTTTGTATTTTCTTAATGTTTTTTACAATACTATAAAAAGCAGTAAAGTACTTTTATCTTACATTACTATTTTTTATGTTATTCTCTTTACTGATTCGAACGTATTTTATTTTCTTTATATATTTCATAAATGCAAAGCTTTTACAAAGAAAATAATAATTTTTAGTATAATTTTTTTTCAATGTAATCATTATTAAGAGTACTTTTAATCAGTTGTGATAAAATTACTTTATTATTTAAATTTTTAACTTTTATATCATTGTTGTTGAAGAAAAGTTTATCTTTCGTTGATGATCTTCAACAAACAAACATGTATAACATTGTTTTAACAATTGTTATAAAACTACCCATATATTAAATTAGCCTTTATTAATTATTTACTAAATGATTAAAACTTAAAATAAAATGTTGTTAGTAATAATATTTTTCTTAATTAACTTCATATTTTTTTAAAGGAATCATTTAATGAAATATTAATAAAGGCAGATTAATATTTATAATCGATAGTTTTTATACATGTTTATTTAATATGAAGTTCTCGTAACGACTAAATATCTTTATATTCTTTTACTAGTTTTTTCAGTGACTGCAGATGTTTTTTTTAATAAACAAATAAAAATAATATATTCCGTACCTCGAGCAAAAGTTTGTCTATTTTGATTATTGTGAACGATACCTAGAATCGAACTTGGGGGGATGATTATTAAATTATTAAAAAATTGAATATTACATTTATGACATGAACAATATTTTTTGTACTAGTGGGTGCTACATGACTTTGAATACAATTGTATAGAAAGTATGAACTTTTATACAATGAAACATAGAATCTCGTTACACTTATAAAACAATTAAATTTTTATTGTAAAATCTAAATTATTTATTTTCTTTTTAATTTTTCAAATAAAGTTGAGAAGTAACAATAAATTTAAAATTATTTTCATAGTTTTTCATTTATATTATTCTACAGTCACTGTTTTAGAGTAACAATATAATTCAGAAATATTTTTAAGGACTTAAGGTTTTTTCTTTACAGATATTTAGTCAACAGACTTTGAATGAGAATGTGTAAATAAATAAGCAGATAATGAACTATTAATTATTACACTATGATTTATAATTTTTATCGAATATTTAAATTTCATTATCACTTGACATAAGTTAAAATATAAAATGTTTAGAGGGGAAATTTGTCGACTAAATATCTGACAAAATAAACCGTCCTCTTTTAAAAACTATCATTTATTTATATTACAAGACAGTGCTTAAGATACAACAATACAAAGCACGTTATTTGGCTAAAAATGATTTTAGTATGTACATATTGCTGTTAAGAAAAAACTGATCTTTGATTTTACTGAGCAATCACAAACAAAATTTCTAGCTTTAATAGCATAACACATCACCCCCATCTAGTTACAAATAGTTTTGGCATGTAAATGATACGGGACTCGATCAATAAAATCATGAGTCATAGATCCCTATTTTGATTACATACTGTGATGGTATGCTATACCATCCATACGATTGAAATACATTCATGTAATACACTGTTAAAGCTAGACAATTTTTCAAGCTATTGAATTTTTTCAATTCAATTTTTTTCACTACTTAAATGGTTTTGTCAAAACAAAGCCATTTTTCAAAATGTTAAAAAAAAGTACAACATTTCAATAAAGGAGGAATAGTTTAATCATGTTATTTATGTGTTTGTGTGGCTATTCTTAAATTACGCATTTATGTCGAACTTATGGATCACAGCGTTCTCTGAATAAGAATAATATTTATGTTCATATCAAACAATTCATCATCTAATGAATCGATTCACAAGTCATCGGATTTGTCGCTAAGTCGCTATAAGTAATTCGAAGTCAACCGCGCAACATAGCATATAGTTTTGACAGTGATAATAAGAGTGATAATGTCCGACAAACAGAACATTGTTAGGAGTTGTGTTGTTGGTACGTACTGTGACGTACAGTGCCATTATGTTTATGTTTGCGATCATTTATATATATATATATATATATATATGTATGTATATGTTATTTGTTCTACCTATACTATATTCTACTTGACATCGATTGTCCTTAACGTGTTGTGCCTCTTCCCATGTAGAAAAAAACGATCGGGCCAAGCATGGCCCAAGCTTGGTGCCGTCGATCGACGGCAAACAACATCTTTTTCTACATGGGTTATTTTGATTTGTCTTAACATGCAACAAAACTGCTTCTTTCGTGTCTTATAATTTAAATCCAAACAGATTTGTATGTATGTAACTTTTTTT